>JAMKCH010059543.1:0-14479 GCA_023653785.1 Ophioderma brevispina | reverse complement strand
TGCACCCAAATATAAATTTAATTTTTTTATGCTGATTTGGTGTTGTCCATATGACCCTTTACATGTGGTTAAAAAAAAAATTTTAGTATCCGCCTCCAGTTTGCATATTACATAACGTTGTAGGACATCCATGGGCCAGTTTTTCGTCTCTCATGTTTCATGCAACTCACTGTTTATACAATACATGTGGTGAGGGTGGATTCTAATATGTAAGCCTTTCACCTACGGGGACTGGTTGCACATTCATATCAAATGTTTCATTTTGGTTCTCAGAAGGACACCAATGGCACGCAAACATCGTTCACGTCTATTGTTATGCACACTTAATTCAACAATTACCAACGAATTTTTGTCTTTGATTTTACCACCACGTATTAATTGAGATTCTAAGTACTTCTTCATAATGATGGCCCTAACCAATTACTTTGGTTACGACCATATAGTCTATGGTTTAAAATTTTACAACCACACGAACCACAAAAACTTCACTGTCTTGCACGCAGCTAAAATGTACTTCTGTTCTTTTGGGCCTATTTCTATTCTGATCTTGACTTAAATGGCTGGTTATTCTAACTCTACGCCTCATGAATAACTAAACTACAAGCTAAATCCAGATAGTGCATTACAAAATTGGTGGTTAGAGCCGATTCCTTCCTGGGATGGCGTCCTGCTATCCCCCTCCTTATTTGCCTATTTTAATAGAAACGGATGTTTTGCGCACGCGACCGTGCGCGGAAATACTCCACCGTCGCTTATAGGAACGGATGTTTTATCGCACGCGTGCGCCAGTACTCCACCATGGCTTTCCTGCATCCTGCAGAAATACTCCATCCTCGCTTATAGGGAACAACGGGTGTGTTATAGCGCACGCGGCGTGCGCCAGGAATCCACGGTGGCTTTCCGCTTCCTGCGCGGAAATACTCCACACCGTCGCTTATAGGAACTGGTGTTTTAGTGCACTCGGCGCCGTAATCCACCGGTGGATTTCCTGCGTCCGTGCGCGGAAATCCTCCACCGTCTCTTATAAGGAACGGGTGTGTTTAAAAGCGCACGCTGCGCCAGTAATCCACCAGTGGCGTTCCTGCTTCCGTGCGCGGAAATACTCCATGCTATCGCTTATAGGGAACGGATGTTTTAGCGCACGCGTGCGCAGGTAATCCTCAGGTGGATTTTACGCGCACGGGCGCGGAAATACTCCACCGTCGCTTATAGGGAACGGGTTTTTTAGTGCACGCGTGCGCCGGTAATCCACCAGTGGATTACCTGCGCACGCGTGCGCTGAAACCCTCGTCCGCTTATCGGAACGGGTGTTTTAGGCACGCGATTCACCGGTAATCCACCGTGGATTTCCTGCGTCGTCGCGCAAATACTCCATCATCGCTTATAGTGAACGGGTGTTTTTAGTGCACGCGTGCCGCCGGTAACCACCGTGGATTTCCCGCGTTCCTGCGCGGAAATACTCCACGTCGCTTATAGGGAAGGGTGTTTTTAGCGCACGGTGATCGGCCGATGGATTCTCTTATATATATAGGCTTATATTGTTTTCAACTTTATTACTCCGACTGTGGATTTTCTGCGACCACCGTGCGCAGTTATTCCACTAGTGGACGTTTTGCGTAGGGGTCGCGGAAGATCCCCCTGTTCAGGATACTGTACAGCATGCACATTTTGTTTGCATGATGTTCGCCTAGACCCCTCTAGCTTCAACTGGTGTGATGGACCCTCTGGATTGGTCACATGATGAGAGACGACTAGGATTTTATTGAATGCCCATATTCCATGTGTGTGAGTGATTGCATCGCAGTCCTCCTTTTTGTTGAGTGATGGTGTTTCAACTCGCCCCATATGGCTTCTTTAATCCCAGCTTGGTGCCCTTGCTCCTCCTATCAAGAATTCAATTAATTCCTAGGTCATCACAATAATTAGTCAAGGGTCACTTGCAAGGTCAAAGGTCAATCTGAGGTCAGTTATAAAATATGAGTGAAGGAAAGGGGAATTGCAAAGAGTGAACCTAATGGTTCAAAACCCACTTGTCGATATTTTTAATCACTTTGCGCCAATCTTTACAGCATTTTTAAATAATTGAAACCGTATATATTCCACACCGCTTGGTAGACTATCAGGGATAACATTTACACTTTCCATGTTGTCAAATAGAAAATGAAAGCGATATCCTATTTGCCTATAATCTTCTTTCATTTATTTTTTAATTTTTAAATAATTGATTCCAACTAAGTGCATAGGACTTGGGAAATGTTCCATGATCCATTACTTTTGCAACAATCACAACTTGGCAGCCTTGATAATATGTCATGGAGATATCATAACTAAACCCAATTGGTCTCCCCAGAGAGGAATTCACTATATGCAGTGGCGGCACCAGCTGTGGCATGGGGGAAGAGTTGGCCCCCAATTTCTTTTCTTTCCCCAACCCCCCCCCTCCCGACCAAAGAAAATGCAAATTTTTGGGGAAAATGGAAATTTGGGACAACATCACCAAATTTGGGCAAAAATCAACAATTTTTGGTCAATATTGTTAAAAATCTGCAAAAAGTGGGCCTTTTTTGTGCCACCCCCAAAAATTCACTTTGTCCCCCCCCCATAGCAAAATCTGTAGGCTCGGTTTGTCTCTGCCTGTACTTTTCATACCCCTCCCCCCCCACTAATCTAGATGACGCTTGAACCACACAGCTTTAGTAACCGTTACTTGTGCTGTGACAGACAGCAGGCCCGTAGCCAGGACTTTATTTGAGGAGGGTGCAGATTTTTTCCAGAAGTGGGGACATAACTAACGGATGGGTCCAGGGGGCGAATCCCCCAGAGCTCTGCATTTTTGACAATTTGACATTGATTTTATGGTATAATCATTACTTTTCTGGCTATATGCCTCGAGTCGGCATTGGGCAAAAAAGCGGAACTTAACGGTGAGTAGGGTCCAGCATGATAAAGCGGACCTTTTTGGCAAGGAAAGATTGCCGTTTTGGGGGGGTTTGTCTGCACCCGCCGCACCACGCCTTGGCACCTCCCTCAGACAAGTCTGTAGGCGCAAAGGTTATACTTGGAGTGTATATTTCAGACAGAGTTTTGCTAGTTTAACTTCCAGTATAAATTTTTATCTACCTTTATTGATAGTTTTGAACGGCTGGAAAGCTTAACGAAACACCTGTGTTTTTGGCTGGTTAACTGTTGTGCCTATTGGCTGTTAACCATCTTTTCCAGCTTGTAAGCAAATAATTCACTTCTTTAAAACAAATTTGGTTCAAATTGTTCCCATCTTCACCATATTTAGAAGCCAGTGAAAATATCTTTAGTTAATTAGAACATATATGCTAGGCTTGCTTTGAAGTCGGTTACTGTGAATATGTTGTATAATTAATTTATATTCCTCCTTTTCTAATCATTTGTTTCTTGCAGGTGATAGTTTAGATCCAGTGTCGATTTGCTGATTGTTATCCAGTACTTACAGTCAGCACTTGACGGTATGAAAAAGGAAAATAATTTCCTCTATATATGTCACCAGGTGTTGTTATTCAGTTATAGTTTTTGTATTCATCATAGACTCTTAGTAGAAAGGCAGAGGGTGTTTTGAATCAATCCCACAATGCATGCAATGTGCCTATACGTACTGTACTAAACGCACTTGCAGACTTAGGGAGAAAAAGGTTCAAGAAGACAGTTTAAGAGAACAACAAAGACATTTCATGATCATGCTAACAACATTACCTAAGTACTAGTACCTTGTGGCCTAAAATGGTGTAAAAGTCAGGGGTTTTATTGACGAATGGGATTTGTATGGGATCACATGACTTATTGAAGAGTAACAATTTCCCAAAAAATGGTGCATTGTGGGATTGACCTCTCAATACACCCTCTGATAGAGAAAGGGTTGGCCAGAACATCACATATGATAAAGCTATTTGGGCCCTTGATGCCTCCCACTCGTAGCAATCATACAGCTATGAGAGGGACATTACCACTTTTCATTATGTTAAGATTACAACAATAACCCTCTTAAAGGTCTGCACAAAGAGATTAACATAAGGGTGCCTTCAAAAAATGTGAAAATTCTGATTTTGCACTAATGTAATGCGTTCTATCCAAAAATATCCCCTCTGAAAGGATTACACTGAAAATTATTTCTTTGATTCAAAAATTGTGAAATTTCTTATTTCATATTGAAGCAAATAGGAGGAAATTAAGCTAATTGTTTGATGTTGAAATAATCATATTAAAATCACCTTGTCTTTTTAATTTTAAGCCACTTCTGTAGCCAGATTATAAAAAAAAGTATGAAACTATGAGTATCTAATCTATATGAAAATTATACATATGTCAGAAAAGATGATGCATTGAAATCTCTCGTTGCACCTTTAAACTCAGGGGTTGCGATTTCAGGATTTTTCCTGATGTCAGGATTTTATTTCAAAATTTCAAAAACTTTATTTAAATTTTGGCCCACGTCTAGGCATTTAGGTCAATTTTACACTTGTTTTTCAGGATTTTTTCCAATTCGATTTGTCCACAAAAAATCATCCACCTGTAAATATGGCTTCATGGTTAAAAGCTAGTCATAAAGGAGATACAGAAAGATAAAGAAGTAAGTTTCTTGTAGTACTTATCTGAGCCCTTAAGGAAATCAAAAAAGAACCTGTTGACTTGTTAATACTTTCTTTTCTGTAACAATATACTTTCTTGAGTAGAAAATAATCTTTACTTAGAGGCATCCAAATTTGAAGGCTACCACTTTGGATTGCCTCCAGGAACAGATTATTTCTACTCATGTTACCCAACATACGAGTACCAATAGTGTTCATCACTATACCGAAAAAAAAAAAAATAAAGGGTGGTGGGCCTAATAAACGCCCCGGGGCGGTGCATTTTCCAAGGTGGCGCGTTTTATTACAGTCAAAAATGAAAGTAAAAAACCCGCAAAATTCACCTTAATTACACACGCTTATTTTCGCTGATTACCAATAATACAAACGAACGAGCAGGGGACGCTGCTTTCGCACCTCCCGAGGTCAAAGTTCCCTACTAATTAAACTATTACATTGGGCACAAAACCGCGATTATGAATACGGATTGCGACAGTCCCCGGACATTAATCATTTGATTTAGGTAAGCTTTAACCCCTTTTTAGTCGTCCGATAGGAATACCTTATGGCAAGATGATTCCCCCCGTGTGTCGGCGGCGTCTGCGTCTGCGTCGGCGGCGTCGTGATCTTTTCTTGTGAACAAAATATCTGGAGATCTTGTGCTGAGCTCAGGGCTGAAACTTGGTGTAAGGTGCGGGGTTAAAGATTCTCGAACTGATTAAATTTACAACATGTATAATGCATTCTAAGTACCTAATTTGCATAATTATTAGGCATGATTTGACCTATTTTCTTGATGTTTAACATTGACACTTTTTTGTGAACACAATATCTGGCGATCTGTTAGTCACACAGAGCTGAAAACTTGGTGTCTGGAGGGGTGCGGGGTTAATGATTCTCAAACTGATCGATTTACAACAGTATAATATGCATTCTAAGTACCTAATTTGCATAGTATTAGCATATTTTACCTATTTTCTTGATTTGCAGTGACACTTTTGGTGAACAAATATCTTAGATTCGTAAGGTCACACAGGGCTGAAACTTGGAGGATGCGAGGTTACAGATTCTCGAACTGATTCATTACAACATAGCATTGTCTGGGTTATGGGACATTGTCCTGGGTATAAGACATTTTCCGCCTGTGGGTATGGGAACAATGTCCTTGGATTATGGGACAATGTCCTGGGGATAATGGGACAATGTCCTGGGATTAAAAGGGGGGGGACAATGACCTGGGGGATAGGGGGTAGCATTGCCATGGGATTGGGACATTGTCCTGGGGTATGGACATTGTCCTGGGGTATATGACCTTGTCCTTGGAAGTGTAGACCTATGTCCTGGGAGTATGGAACATTGTCCTGGTGGTATGGACCTGTTCTGTAGGTATAGAACATTGTCCTGGGGTATGGGACTTGTCCTGGGGATATGGGACATGACTGGATTATGGGACATCGTCTTGGAGGTATGGTACATTGTCTGGGGTCTGGACATTGTCCCTGGGTAGGACATTGCCTGGAGGTAATGGGACATTGTCCTGGGTTATGGGCCATTGTCCGGGGTATGGCCAATTGCCCTGGGATATGGGACATTCCAAACCTGGTGCATTGTGGGATTGACTCATACACCCTCTGATGAAAGGGTTGGCATAACATCATCATATGATAAAGGCTAATTTGGGCCCTGATGCCTTCCACTCTAGCATCATACAGCTCTTTAGAGGGACATACCCCTATTTCAATTTATGTTAAGATTAGATCACAATAACCCTCTTAAAGGTTGCAAACGAGATTTCACATTACGGGTGTCCTTCAAAAAATGTGAAAATTCTGATTTTTCACTATGTAATGCTTTATATCAAAAATATCCCCATCGAAAGATTACCCTGAAAATTATTTCTTTGATAAAAAATTGTGAAATTATCTTATTTCATATTGAAGCAAATAGGAAATTCAGCTAATGTTTAATGGTGTGAAATAATCATATTAAAATCAACCCTTGTCTTTTACTTTTAACCACTTCTGTAGCCACTTTATAAAAAAAGTATAAACCTATTGAGTATCTATCTTATGAAAATCCTACATCTGTCAGAAAATATTTGATGCATTGAATCTCTCGTTGCACCTTTAAAATCAGGGGTGGCGATTCTGCGGATTTTTTCCTGATTTTCCGGATTTTGATTTTTCAAAATTTCAAAACTTTATTATACATTTTGGCCCAATTCTAGGCATTTTTTAGGTCAATTTACACTTGTTTTTTCGGATTTTTTCCAAATTCAGGATTTGTCCACAAAATCAATCACACAAGACCCTGTAAAATATGCTTTAAGTGTTAAAGCTATTCAATGAAAGGATATCCAAATAAGATTAATTTTTCTGTAGTACGCTTATATGAGCCATGAAGGAAATCAAAAATGTAACACTGTGACCTTGTTTATTATTACTTTCTGTCTGTACCCATATACGTATCTTGGAGTAGAAAATGATCTTTCCCTGAGCGGCATCCAAATTTGAATGGCTCCAATTTGGATGCCTCCAGGAAAGATTCTTGGCACTCATGTTTACCAACTCCGAGTACTCAAATAGTTTCAATCAATATAACTCTTGTTTTCCTGAATAACGCCCCGTGGGCGTGTGCATTTTTCAAAGGGGGGGGGGGGGCGCGTTTATTACAGTCAAAAATGGAATTAAAACCATCCCCGCAAAATTCACCTCACACACGCTTATTTTCGCTGAGTATCAATAATACAACAAACGAACGAGCAGGGGACGCTGATTTCGCACCTCCCGAGGTCAAAGTTCCCCTACTAATTCACACTATTACCAATTGGGCACCACAGCGATTATGATACGGATTGCGACAGTCCGGCACCATTAAATCATTGATGTAGGTAAGCTTTACACCCATTTTTAGGTCGCGTCCGATAGGAAAGACCTTATGGCAGCAGATCCGTGTGTCGTCGGCGGCGCGTTTCTGAGCCGGCGGCGTCGTGAAGCTTTCTTGTGAACCAAACTATCTGGAGTCTGTGCGAGCAGTACCAGGGCTGATGATGAAAACTGGTGGATTGGCCGGGATGCGAGGTTACAGGTTCTCGAACTGATTAAAATTACAACAGTGTATATGCATTCTAAGTACCTACTTTGCATAATTAATTAGCATATTTGACCTATTTCCTGATTTTCATTGACACTTTTTGTGAACACAATATCTGGAGATATGTACGTCACCACCAGAGCTGCAAAACTGGTGGACTTGGCTGGGGGGCGGGGTTAATGATTATCAAACTGATTCGATTTCAACGTATATAGCCATTCTATGTACCCTAATTTGCATAATTAATTAGCATATTGTACCTATTTTCTGTTTTCCAGTGACACTTTGTGCAACAAAATATCTGGAGATCGTATGTCACAAGGGCTTGAACTTGGAGGATGCCGAGTTACAGATTCTCGAACGATTCAATATACAACAGTACATTGTCCTGGGTTATGCGGACATTGTCATGGGGTATTGGACATTGAATCCTGGCGGTTTATGGACAATGATCTGGGGGGAATATGGACATGGAGGTTACAGATTCTCGAAGTGATTCAATTTACAACTACAATTGTCCTGGGTTATGGGGACCTTGTCCATGGGGTCTAAGACATTGTCCGCTGGTGTATGGGACAATGTCCTGGGGATATGGTACATGGTGTCCTGGGGATATGGGACAATGTCCTGGGGATATGGGACAATGACCTGGGGATAGGGACATTGCCATTGGATATGGACATGTCCTGGGGTATGGGACATTGTCCTGGGGTATATGACATTGTCCTGGGTGTATGACCTTGTCCTGGTGTATGGAACATTGGTCCTGGTGTTTGGGACATTGTTCTGTAGGTATAGACCATTGTCTGGGGGTATGGGACAATGTCCTGGGGATAGGACATTGACCGGAGTTACTGGGAACATATCGTCTTGAGGTCTGGGAACATTGTCCTGGTTTTGGGACCTTGTCCTGGGGTATGGGACCATGGCCCTGGATGTCATGGACATTGTCCGGTTATGGGCCATTGTCCTTGGTATGGGCCATTGCCCTGGGATATGGGACATTGTTCCTGGGGTATGGGACACTTTCCTGGGTATAAAAGACATTGTCCTGGGGAATGGAACATTGTCCTGGGTTATTGGACATTGTCCTGGGGATAGGGGACATGTCTTGGGATATTAAACATTGTCCTGGGGATATGGGACAATTGTCCTGGAGGTATGGTACAGTGTCCTGGATGTTTGACATTGTCTGGGTACGAACCTTGCCCTGGGGTATGGGACAGTGTCCTGTGTATGGGACCTTGTCCTGAAGTATGGGCCATTGTCCTGGGATTTGGAACATTTCTGGAGGTATTGGGCATTGTCCTTGAGGTATGGGACATTATCCTGGAGGTATGGGACAGTTTCCTGGGGATATGGGACAATTGTCCTGGAGGTCTGGTACATTGTCCGGAGGTATGGACATTGTCCTGGAGGTAGGGACACTGGTCCTGGAGGCTTGGGACATTGTCCTGGGTACTGGGCATTGTCCTGGGGATATGGGCCATTGTCCTGGGTAATGGGACCATGTCCTGGGGATATTGGACATTTTCCCGGAGTATTGGACATTGTCCTGGGTTATGGGACATTATCCTAGAGTATGGGACATTGTCCTGGGGATGGAACATTGTCCTGTGGTATGGTACCTGGTCCTGGAGGTTATGGGACTTGTCCTGGGGTATGGGACAATGACCTTCTTATTAACATGAATTATTTTTACCTTTTATTTGTTATTCGGCTGACTCAATACATTTTCAGGTTGAGCATGGAAACCAAAATTGAATGAAATTGTGCATCTCAGAAATGATTCGAGAACCATCACATACATCGGACGACCTATTTGGGAAAGCTTTCCCTTATTTTCTTTCATTTTTTTATCAAAAAATCGTAGGGGCGTTTATTAGGGCAGGGGCGTTATTAGGAACAACAAACACCCGGTACTTTCTTTTATTTAAAATATACTTTCGTTTTGCCATAACAACCGACTTTCTTTCATAACAATATACTTTGACAATTGTAATGAATAAAATTATTCTTTGGTTTTTTTTTCCACAACAGGCACAGGACCTCAAATATTAGTTGATTCTTATGAAGAGCATATATAAACCTGAGGCAAAACTCATTGGATCCAAGATTGAACAACGGTGTTGATTACAGAAAAACTGAATTGTTGGTTGGTATGATTATTTTTCCAAGTTGTTTCAGTGGGGCATAATGAGATCTTCAGCATCTTTTCCACGGATCACCCCATTACCCCCATTTTGTCTCCTAATTGGGCCATGTATTGGTGTAAGGACCATGATTATAATCAGTGTTGATTGCGTTATTGTTTGAACAATGCTTAGCAGTGCCTAGAAAGATTGATGCTATAAAACTTAATGTCTAATCTTTCTTCCACTTCCTTGGCCATGTTCAAAACAAACTGATAGTGTAGATGAAATTGAAAGACTTTGCACATCCCTTGAAGTCCCTAACCTGTTTGAGTTGGTGACCTCTGTACCTGAGACAGATTAATATAGGTTTTCCCATTTAATTTAACACTATTGATTATATTTTTCATATCTGGTTAAGTTATAATCGTCTTAGAAAATGGGTTGTCCATCCTCTTGAAATAAATTTCATCAATAAGCATTGTTATTCAAAGTATGACCGCTGCATTTCATATATTGGCCATTACATTCGTCCTGTTGATGAAATGATGAATAGGGACAGCCCACAAATTTGTGAAAACACGGTGGTCCAAAGTACTTTAGTTACATTATTTAATGTCAATTTCATGGATCAGAAATGTAAAAAAGCAAAACATTAAGAAATACAAGTCATAAAGAGAAAAATAAAGATGCAAATGATGAAACACAAAAGAAGGGCGGTAAAAAGAGGAAATAGGACATATTAAACGTATAGGTTCTCTATCTATACAATGCATGAATGATTCAAGACAAAAGTAAATCAAAACAAATATGAAATCATTTGGTCAAAGACGAAATAAATTTAGGACATTGTATGTGCTAACCACTGATTATATAATTTGGACGGAAATAAAATGAGCATGGTATGAAAGCAGTGAACAACCTATGATATAAATGAACCTAAGACTAAATTAAGTTGTACTAAGAGGGACATTACCGATTTTATAGACGGAATCTAACTTGAACCACATATGAAAATAAAAGTAGGTTTTAAATTTAAATGGGAAACCTATACTTCATTCAGGGAAATATTTGGTAAAACTGCTCTTTCTGGATGTTATGTGCTTTGTGACTACCATAGCTGCTGGACACCAGGAGTTGTAAAGAACCAACATAAGACAAAACTGGAAAGAGTCGATAAACTACTTTAAATGAAACCACGTTTGTACTTTGTACACTAACTGATGTACTTGAAAGTGTAACATTTGCTCCAATATTTGCTACTGTTTGTAATTTTCAAAAAATCTCAGGTTTCACTGCAGAGAAAACAATGAGGGTTCACAACGTAATAATGTGGCAATCCCTTCATCAGCCTCGGGCAGGTTGATGCATCAAATGCAAACTATCTGGTAGCAGGTGATGGTGACCAACGGGGTGTACATTAGCATGTGTCTGGGGAAGTGGTGATGGAGGTGATGGCAAGAAAAAATGGGGCGTGACAAAAGAAAGAAATTGCGTCAAGAGTGGTGGGTATTTCCCTCATTTGTTTTGTCTGTCTGCTAGGCAGGAAGACACATAGGGAAACATATTTGTTCACTGTTGTTGTTGTCTGTTGGTGATATCGGTGGTCGTGAAAACGGGGTAACATTTACCTGAACATCCACTGTAATTCAATGGATTAAAACCAAACCAAATTGGGTAACAGGTGCAACATGGCATCCCCAATTGTTGATGAGGTCAAGGTCAACATAAACAAGTCAGGTCACCATGTGAGGTCAAGTGGTAAGAAGGCTAAAAAGCTAAAATTGACCTCATTGAAAACGTTTAAGTTCAATTGAAACAAACTGGTTTATAGAGTTTACATGCAAACACTCATTGTTTGAGGTCAAAGGTCACATATCACGGCCAAATGTCATATGAGGCTTATCATTCCACAACAAACGCGAATGACCGGCGACACTAGCAGTCCGAGGACTGCGATTGATTTTTTTACCAAGGGATTCATTCCATAATCAGAAATGCTATGGATTACAATAATCCCATTAGGACTGGAATTTACTAAGAATTTAATCCATGCAGAGAAGCCGTGCAATTTAACGTTACGTATGAATTTTTTGCCATCTTAATACTCACATGTTATAAAATGACTGTGCATGTTGGGAAATTGCATTTTGATCTTGATCCTTGAAATACACAGGAGAAATTATGCATGCATGGAGAATGTTGTGAACGATATATTTTTGTTTGTTGGGGGGGTTTGTGTTTTGCTATGTAACTGAATGAAACCATGTTTATTGAATCACAAGTTTAAGTATATTCCTATGTGCGATTAACTAGAAGAAATGTGCTTTGATGAAATAGCTTTTAAACCCATCTGGTATATTTACATACTAAAGCACTATAGGCTTGCTGATTAAAAAAGGTTACTCATTTTATTGTAGGTTAGTAAAAACTTGTAAGGAAATTTTTGTAAACTTAATATGTTCATTAGAAAAAGCAGTTTCTGAATGTCTGAATTAAAGAATTTTGAATTTGCTCTTTTTATACTAATTTGAAATAAACCGCACTTTTCCTGGACTGTAACACATTTGGGTAATTCATGAGTTCTATTCACACAATTCATAATGCGTGAACAAGAAAGCCTTCATATGTGGTTTGATTGTAAAAATGAAAAAAAAGTTACATTTGTTACTACGCAAATTCAATCAAAAGCAAAATTTTAATATTCAATGTTGAATCTCAAAGAGTCTCTAGCACTTTTCTCTTAGACTTTTAGAGGAACACATTTTCATTGCATGTTTGTAGTTCTTGACAAAAATAATATAATAATAATAGTGGCAACTAGATCTAAGCACAGATCTAAGCACAGTCTAGTGACTTCATGTTTGTGAAGTAAAATGACAGCATACAATGACAAGGTTTACGAGTGCAGGTGCATGCGAAAGTATGATGCGGTATAAAACTTAAGTGTTGTCAGTTTCAAACAAACGAATTGGGATATTACACGGTAAAATATGGCTTACTGATCCCAGATGACCCCAGATGGCCCTATCGACCCCTACCTTTTGTAGAGTCTCAACTCATTCATATGCATAAGTCAGATTTAATCTGGGGAAGGGGAAGTGATTTGATGTGTAACATAATTTGAATATTTGTTTTTTTACACTGTGACCCCTCGAAACCATGGGTCAAGTGATGGGGGTCATAATTGAATTTGTTGACCTCTCATCAAGTCCTATAGGATGGCCTAAAAAGATTTATTTGACTTGTTGTTTAAATTTTACACACAGTAAATAGTGTGACCTTAGTGACCCAGTTGACATCTCGACCCATACCTTTGGTGAAGGGTTTGGTCAAGTTCAATCCATATGCTTAAGTCAGAAGTAATATCACATAATCGTAGAAGTATTTGTGTAAAATAATTTGAATTATTTTTAACTTGTCCCTGAAGCATAGGTCATATGACCAAGTTGTAATTGGACGTTGTTGTAGTGTTGACAAATCCTATAAAAAAAATTGACAGTATGGTGTGGAGATCCTTGAGATATTCCAGATTTTTTGCATGGTTCACTTGTTGTTGACCCTGTGACCCTATTGTGACCTTTAACACCCAATCTGGATTCCCCCCCCAAATTGGAGGTGAAATAGCTGAGATAAGGTGGGTGACAGGAAGACGAAGAAAGAAACACTGTACAGAAGAAAAACCAAAGTCAGTCCTCAACTGTGGAGGATAAAATTAGTTATATTACCACTGACTTGATGAGGCTGCACCATTTTTTTAAGAGTAAACAACACAAATAGGCCAGTCACATTAGGACAATTATTCCAAAAAAACTAATTGCAAAAGAATCATTTTCTCTAGATGGGATTGAGAAAACTTTTTTCAAGCCTCAAAAGTTTTTGAACTCTGCTAGTAATAAACAATTCTCTAAAAAAAAATGCATTTGCTCCATAGTTCTTAGTAAGGCCAAATTATTATATTACTTGCTTAGACCATAAACAAATCTGTACACATTGTAGTCATTACAGCGTAGAGACCAAAGGAAGAGATTGCTGTCCTGTATGCACAGAGTTCGAGAAATCCCTGGCATTTTGGTGCCCCACCTGCAACTTTCCCTTTCACTCCAGGAAAGCAAACCAACTACCCCTCCTTCTCAAATCAAAAGCCAGGAGACGAACGAAGCAGTTGCGTGCAGCTTAAACAGAGTGTCCTGGAAGGATTATGCATCGGACGCGGACAATCATGCGCTTGTCGCGTTTGAAACTTGGCGAGGCTCTTCTTGACTTGTTAAATTGATTGAAGTCAAGGAGTGAGATATGTACGAAGTTCAAACATCCGCTAATCCTAACACGTTATAACTTGAGCACTGAAATTAGCAAACATATTCAGATAGAAAATACAAGATTACAAAAAATACCCTATTAACTTTAATTAAATATTAACTTAATGGAAATCAATATTCTTTATTTAATTGGAAATACCAATATTACCAAGCCATGGTGGTTTTATGCAATACAAACAAAAAATGACAGAAATCACAATTCTATTTCTAACATCTCTGTGCCTTGAAGGGTTTTGGACAACATTTGATGAAATTTTGGATATTTTGAAACTTAAAGGGTTATTCCTTTATTCAGAATTGCACGCCTTCTGTGATACAATGCCATTAACCCTAGGAA
>JAMKCH010059540.1:0-113546 GCA_023653785.1 Ophioderma brevispina | reverse complement strand
CCCTATCGATATCAATTGAAGGACCTATAGGAATACATTTTTTTCGAAAATAAATCCATAAGGAATTCCGCAAGAAATCCACCAATGACCTTGGGATTTGGGGTAACGATCATTATTATGTTCGAACAAATCAAGAAAAACGGTGTCATTTCAACATTTTTTTAAAGAAAATTTAAATTTAATGATTTTTATTCCATATCCCCAGTTTTTCGAAAACATTGGTTTTTCAGTTGCAAACTGAAGGACACGGTTTTTTTTATATCATTGGCTTAGTTTTACATTTTATAATGTAAAATATGTTTATCTGGGGAAATTAATTATTTTTCTTCAATAAATTGAGTATCAAATAATAAATACAGTTTATTACTTGAAGGTTTTTCAACCAATAAACATAATTTGTATGTTAGAAACGAATTCGCTTATCGAATCAGTAGGCATTTGGCTTGCCGTAAATGTCACGGTGCGTTAGTTTTGAACCATATGCATGAGTTTAACACGTGGACGGCGTTTCAAAAAAGCGAGGTAGATATCATAATTTTAAATTACAATATTCGATTTATCACTAGTTGAGGCACTATCAGTGATTTTGTCAAATCAGAAAATAGAAAAAAAATAATCAAAAATAAGATTTTTGCATGTCTGTAACAAGTATAAATATCCTAACATATCCTACAAGTGATAGGACCAAAAGCAGCATAATTAATAAGGACAAACTCATATATTTTGGTCATTACTGTCCGTACGGACACTTACTACAACACATAATTGAATGGGGATTCATATCTTTGAATATTGCTGTTTTCTGAGTTTCTATCAATTATTCAGATGAGAGAAATAACTTATGAGAATTCTACAGACTAATCCTTCACTTTTAAGCTATACCTGAAAATTTCCAATATGTTCACTCTTTCGGGCAAATCACTGATAGTGTCTCTAGTCAAATCATTGAAGATTCACGTGATTTGGGGATCCTAATATACTTTGGCCTATAATGGGACAAAACATAACGATTCTACGGTGCATATCATGTATTTCCTCTGCACTTTACATTTCGAGACGTTTTCCGAAATTTCCGTCATAAGTTAATAATGCTTACTACTATAAAACATCATCAAACTATTATTTTTTTCCGACTGGAGGCTAAAAGAAAATGTGCAATAAGAAACCTCAATAATCTAATACTTCAACTTTCTGGAAAGGCACTATAGTCTTTGAAAAAAAAAATGATCAAAATTCACGGAAGATGGTTAGGTTAGCGTATGATTAGTGCAGATATGCTATATGTAAGATAACACGATATGATTCGTGTGTTGCCGTCAGTCATTTACCTTTTCGATAACCCTTTGAATGCGCGGGCCGACTATTTCACAGTACGGTTTCATAGTAAAGGCGTTTAGGTCATGTTTATTTAGAATATATTTAAACTAAACTATAATGAAATAAATAAATGAAATAAATAAAAATAAAATGTTTACATTAACAACGTTGTGAACGTTTTGTCAAAAACAGAAGTGTCATCATTTTACTAAGGTAAATAAGGGTAAAAGTTTTGTATATTTATTTATTTATTTTTTATATGTTATTTAATCTAATTCAAATACCTTTGGCACATATTACACATTAACTTGCATCGGTTTTTACACAAATCACAATGTATATACTAAATGAGGTCGTTTTTATGTTACACATTTGCTCATTTTCCCACTCATATTTCTAAAATATTCGAACGATCTAGAGGCAATCTCTACGAAATTCCCCTAGGGGGCCCTTTTGGTGTTGACAATCGTACATGAATGTTTAAATTCCAATGCTAAAAATACGGCTCCGTCTGTCACCAAAGCGCAATAAATTATTTCGCTATGTTAAGGAATAGCTATGCAAACAGTTTGTCCGTAAATGCTTGACATGAAAATCTCTGTGTTATTGTGCAGCGGGGATTTAGGCCTTGATGGTATTGCACATCACTTTAATTATACTTTCTGAATATATGAAAGATAGTAAGACATGTCTGATTGATTTGCATATTAAAATAAAAGCCAGAAAAAGTAACTTATCCCTGATACAAAACACCTTTTTTTCAATTAAGATAAGTTAAGAATAACATTATTAGTTTTTAGAGATATGTTATTTTGACATTTAAAGTTGTAATAATCCACCATTTTCCTACACACTTTTTAACTGTTTCCGTAATGTTTTTTATTAGATTTTTTTCTTATTTGACGCATTAATGACGCGTATGTTTCCTAACGTAAATGCCTTCCAATCTTCTTAATTAGATCATAATACTATATAAACAATTCTTAAATAGCTGTGACAATTTAAGCAATTTCATTGGCTGATGTCCGGGTTCAATTCGATCCCAGGTAGTACACTCTACGTATTAAGGTTATTTTGAGGTTGAGGCGCTCGCGTTATAAGGCGTTTTGTTACATTTACGCGCCTGTCAACGTTGCGTCTTGCTACGTATGTTTGTTGTGTTCAACGGGTTGTTCGATTTTTTTCATTGGTTGGTGGTAGTCCTTTCTTGTTGTATATAAACCATAAATTGGGCTAAAGACGACCTTAAATCATAAAGTTGAGTAAAGGAAATGAACAAAAAGGCCATGCATGATTTTGGGAACTGGTATACTCTCTTTACGACGAATTAAACCGGCAACATATTATTTTTGCGTGGAAAAAATCGGGTCTCGGCTCGTTCTTCCATGCAAATACTGGTACCGCCTTGGTTGCAATTCCATTTCAGCGGACAGAACGACAGAAAAAAAAGGAAGGGAATGAAGAATGATAGAATATAAAAAGAAAGAAAGGAGAGAAAGATAAAAATCAGAAAGAGAAAAAAGAATTAAAAGACGTTAGAACAGAAAGAAAAAGACAGAAGAACGTAAGAAAGAGAGAGGAGACAGAAAGGGCTGAGAAGAAAGAGCGATGAATAGAAAGAAAGAAAATAATGATAATTTTGCCAACAACCTTCTTGCACTGTTTTACTGGCTTGCCATCTATTGAATATAAAAGCCAATGTAATCCTATGTTGACCACATAATACTCTGCGGTGGTAAATGACAAAGTAGACAAACAGTCTGGCGACTGGTTTTAATGTGGCTACAAACGACAACATTGTAGGGCAAAAGGCTTTTTTTAAGGTCCAAGTACAAAATAATACAATTTTCAAGATAATGCAAGTAAACTCGATTGCCCCTCTATATATCGCTTATATACAGAGTGTGCCAAAAATGTTAACACTGGGGGCAAAAATGCGCATGGATATTGGTCGGCATACCAGGTAGAACAGGTTATTAGGCTTTGTTTCAATCTGAAATTTGGAAAAAATACTTATTAAACATTTAGAGGTGGACAAAGCGAATAGGTCCGATTTGCATTGATTACGCATGATTATTAGATTGCGAAAACATGATTTGGGCGTATTTTTAATTGTTAAACAAACATTGTCACATGCCAATATAGATTTGACTATTTAAACTATTGAAACAAAGCCTTTTGCAACATAATTATGATCAAGTGTGGGCAACTATTTCTTAACCCTGTCTAGCTCCCCCCGGGGAAAAAAGGGAAAGGGGGGGGGTTACCACCACTTCAGATTTTTCCACGGCTTGCTAAAACCCCCCCTTTTTTGGTGCCAAATTATGTAATTAAATTGTACAATTGACATTTTCCGTTCCTTTTCATCCAAAAAAGAAACATCCGCCGGGGTATTAGTAGGCAAGGAAGGATACAGGGTGATCCCCAAAGTGGTGGATAGAAACACAAAGGGGGGGAAAATTCAATTTTTTGCCACAAAAAGGTTAGGAAAATGAGATTGTCATGCGATTTTTGACTCTACTGATGGAAAATGACTAGTTTATATTAATCAGGCATTTAGTGCTTCTATAATAGAGATGTTGAGTCGCTAAAATTGGGCAATATAATTTTTCCACCCTATATTCAGTATTTTGGTACTTTCTCAAATATGACGTCGTAGGACGTAAATAATGGGACTGTTCGGTACGCTATTTTGGATACCAGGAAAGAACAAACCTCTAAAAGCTATCCTTGGTACCAAAGAAATCGGATCTTCAGTAACAAAAAATCAAGGGGGGCCACCACCACCCCCCCCCCTTTTCGGAGTTTTGTTGCAAAAAATGGCTCAGGTCGAAGAGGGTTAATATCATCAGCATTTCTTAAGGCCTATTTTAAGCATGATAAGTTAAACCTCCTAGAAGATATGGTAAGGCAACAGAAAGCTTATCACTCATGAGAGGCTATTCATGGTATTTATAAATTACATAGAATGATACGCTTGCAATATGTAATTTTCGTTTTATTCTTGAACATGGAGAAAATATGTTAAAATTTAAATAAAAGGAACGTTTTTTGTGTCAGTTATTTTTCTTACTTCTGCACTTAAAATGCTTATTGGTGCAAATCAGACCATTTGATTTTTTTTTTCACTGTTATTTTTGATAAAGCATATAAGAGTGCCAGTTCCAGTCGACTATCTTTAGAGATAAGAGAGCCTCAATATCCCTTTAGAATAGCACGGCGAAAACGAAACTCTAGTTTTGAATTTATTGTTTTTGACGGGGCATGTTCGACTCCAGGACATAATAATTCAAGTAATGTCCTGTTTCGACGAGTTTCCGTAACCTGACCCATCTGACACACCTTTTTTTCTGACACATCTTATGAATTCCGGAAACCTTAATAACGAAATAACGTGTGGTTTTATTCCATGAAAGGTTTCCAAATTCAAATGTGTCAGGACAAAGTGTATCGTTATCCAGGTGTCACAGGTTACGGAAACTCCATGTTTCGACAGTTCACAGATGATTATTCACGCGGATATCTGGTATGCTCCGTTTGTATTACGACAACGCTAAGTAACCTTTTTCATAATCACATTGCATGGTCTTACCGAGACAAACCTCTACTGCCCATTAACACACACGTACGCGAGCACAAACGCGCTTGCGCAAGCACATAGTACAATTCCTTTTCAGGGTCAAGCAAGAAAAGTGGGTCCTTCTAAGCATGTTTGGAGAAGCAACGATATCAAGGTAACGATGTATAATGCATTACGGAACTTGTTCCACACACCTCTGCGTCTATCAACAACTGTTGACCTCCACTGCGCATTGAGGAGATGCATCGAACTATCTACAACAAATAAAAGCTGGCCTCATTCCATACCTTTGTTCATTCGTCATAAGAATACTGAATTACCTTGAACTTAAGACATCGTTCCTGACGTAAAATCGGCTTTTCCCCTGTTGAATAATGCAGAATATCTGTGAGATGTTCCACGTGTGAAACACTTGAGCTTTTCAACCTATTACTTAAGGTTGGTGAAAAACGTCATGTAAGTATGGGGCTCGGCTGGTATTAGTTCGAATCTCCGCCGACTAGATATATTCCACTTGTTCTAACGACTTACGTTATCGCATGACTTGCCATGGCTTGACCATAAGAACAAAGGAAATATCCTTAACAAAACATTGAGAAAGAACTACGTAATGCTATCAGTGAGGCTAATGAGAATATTAATTATCCTAGGAAACTTTGGAGTACAACTAAGAAATAGAATATATATCCCCTCTTACCAATATTAAACAAATTCTGGTTTTATTTGTGATGATAAGGAGATTGTATATCAATTTAATGGGTATTTCATTTCTGTATATAGATAAAACTTTGGGTCATAAATGTTATAATAACAATAGTCGTGGTAATGTTACTTCTATATCCTGAGATCAGATCTGATTTCAAGTTTGATATTATAACTTCTTTTTTTGTATTTGGTCAGATCTGTCTTACTTACTCATAATCTACAAGTATAATATAATGGTTGTATGAAAACTGAGGTTAATCGCACAATCATTTGTTACCACTTGCAGATAGTTTGCATATTAATAGTTTCTTCTTTGTTCACCTAAGTGTCTTCCATCTGATTGGGAAGGGCTAATTCTTAATTGTTTGAGAGCGTGGCCTAGCGGTTAGGTGCTTCCCCTGTGCGCAAATGAAACCAAAACATTATCGGGTTCGAATCCCGGTGGGGTCACTTGCTGGGATGTATTCGGGTACTGAATTCAGCTGCCAAATATCTAAAGCGAAGCACCCTATGTCAGGACAGAGAACTGCTGCCAACCGCCTTAAATCCAGAGAGTTCCTAAGCAAAGACCAACCTCTTGAATCAGTCTCTCTCTAAGGAGTTTAAGAGAAATCCGCATTATGGAAAGAAGGACTTGCTACCAAGTAACATCTATTGGTACTGAACCTGGTAAGCATCTCGTCCACCTGGAGCTGCTTCCTCGGGGCTGAATGGCGTGGCTCAACAATTTTGAGAACGAGATTGGCCAATCTAAGGCTTCCTTGCAGAAGTTGGGCTACCTGGAAGCAGATCAGGACACTCCTGTGGTTGTGGAACGCACCACGACAATGGAAATCTCTGTGGTCTGCCCACCTCTTGGAAAAAACACAATGCACAGACAAGGACCTTGCGGAATTCAGTGAAGCAGGCAGACGTTGTACCCATTTCTGGCTGGATCTAATTTGAGAACCACTGTGTTTGGACACAATAAGAAGAAGAAGACCCTACAAAATGAACTTAGCATTAACTTGACTAAAATTGATCAGTGGTTCAAGTCAAATAAACTGCAAAATAAAACTAGTTAATTTTGTCGGAATCAACCTGAAATTAAATGTTTATAAAGATATTTCTTTAATGTATGATAACGTTTCTATTGACTGAGGCAAGTCATACATATATTCGGGGTATTGTTTGTATCCCTAGTTATGTGTAGCAATGTTCTTATTATGTTTGTTCAAATGTTTCCAAGAGAATTGGTGTAATTAGGAGAATCAAGCATTATCTTCCTCATACTACAGTTAATATGCTTGCCGAGCTTTGGTGTTTCTTCATTTTGACTACTGCATTTCGGTATGGTACAATTTCAATACTGGGTACCATAACATCTCAAAATTTTGTGCAAACAGGTTTTCCCGTGTCCTTCTGTCTGTAGACATGCAACTTCAGACGGCAAAATGATGAAAGAGCTTGGTTGGAGTAATCTGAGGAGAAGATGGAATAATCCGCTCTTAATTTTAACTTTTAAGTGATTTAACTTAAGCATTTTGCTCTAATTCCTCTTGCTTTACTTTTACCCGAGCAACACACTCTAAAGGCACTCGTAGTTAAGCTCACAATACTTTGATCATTCCATCAAGGAATAACAAATCTGGTAAAAGAACATTCCAGTAAAGAGCAGCTGTACTCTGGATAATCTGCCTAAAGGCACACGACACGGAGTAAGTTAGACTCCTTGAGGTGTTTGTACTTTTAAAAAAATGGGCATTACTAAGGCAATCACATGTCTAGTGTGTACATGGATGTATTATGTATGTATGAACTACACTGCAAAAACAGTGTTTAGAAACGTGGTGCAAATTAGCGTTTAGAGATTTGGCATGTTTAATTTCTAAACACTTGGTATCAAATGTATAAATGCCTAATGTAAAATTCCCTAACATTGTGAGATTTTAAACATGTTTAGATATAGTTGTTTTAGTTTTAAACAGACATTTCAAATGTCTTAGAAACGGGGCAATAAGTGTTTAGAAAAGTGTTTAATTTCTAAGCACTGTTTTGCAGTGTATGTGTGTTTCATGTTTGTAGGTGTGTCGTGCGTCCGTATGTGTGTGTGTTTGTCATACATACTGCGGTGTATGTTTGTGTGTATACCTGAATTTTTGTAAGTCTAATATATCCATACAGAACCACAATTTTATTTGCATGTATATGTAAGTGCTATAGAAGATTATGTAACTCATTACCTATATATTAATTGTAATTATTGTTGTCAGGTCTTCATGGGAGATCAACACTTGAAGAACTTTCCTGACTAAATAACGATGAAAAAAAAATAAATAAGAAATAATAAAACTAAGCCAAACATACGCACCCACATACACCATTCAAACAGTCTATTAAACGTTTATTTCTGTAGTGAATATTAAACACAGAGTAACTTCTACGCCTAATGATAATCTTAACACCGTATATCAATTGTTTATTTTGATATTAATCTCAAATAAAATACTCCGTTTTTAGAGGGTTCGTTATCAGGTTCGGAATTATACTATAAATTGCGCGTCTGACGCAGCGGCGGCGGAACAATGTTCAAAGTGGAGGGGCCAATTGGAACTTTATCAGAGCAATTTCAATAATTTACTATCGTTTTCTCGTGCAGCTATGATAAGCTCTTCTGAAAATGGGAGGGGGAAGGGCCGCCCAATTGACTTTCAAAAGTGTAGGTGCCCATGCCCCTCCCCAGGTTCCGCTGCCGCTGATCTGACGTAATATCTGCGTGAATAATCATCTGTAAACAGTCGAAACTTAAATTAAAGCGAGACATTACTTTAATTATTATGTCCGTGAGTCGAAAACCGGAATTAAATTAGGTTTGTCATACAGAATAAAATCATAATTTATTCTAACATGTCCCGCCAAAACACTATTTTCAAACCAAAGACCGCGCTGTGCTAATTAATAAATCTTTGGTTTGGCGCAATTGGACGTCTTCCGGACCCGACTATAACTATTCTGTGCCAACATGCTTGTGTTCAGTGGCGTACCAAGGCAGTCGATCCAGATGGGACAAAATTTCGAAGTCGTCCCGCCAGAGAGGGCAAAAATTCGCATGTCGTCCCGGTGATTTGCTCCAATTTAGTCTTAACTTGACAAAATGCGCGCGTAGCGAGCGAAAATTGCCAAATTTACTTAAATTTACCCAAATTTAGGCTGAAATCGGTCGAAATTACCCGACGAAGAGGGATAAAAGTGCATATTTTGGTACATATCGTTCCGCTTTTTCGAACCAGAGGGGGCAACTTCCCCTCCCCCCTGCCCTCCCCAGCCCCCCGGTCGGTACGCCACTGCTTGTGTCACGTATTTATACAGATGTACATTTTATGGTTTAAAACTATCTCACTTTTTTATTGCACAGATTCTCCTTGATTTCGGGGCAACAATTACAGAAGGCGGTACGAAACAGGGGCAGTCATCATCGGAAGTCGATAGCTTGTTGAAATCTGTTGGAACCTTGGAGGTGTACAAGGCCCTATCGAGTGACGCCTATGTGTCACAAGCATATCAAGATCCCATAACAAAATCCTTTGAACTGAGTGAAACGCTTACGTCCCTCAGCCGGGTAAGAAGAATGTAGGTGTCTTTATGTATGTAAGAGTCGAGCAAAGTGCACCCCGTGTATCTTATATCGTCCGGTAACGAGTGGCAATAGTCATACCGGACGGCGAAATTGAGTTTTTTTTATATATGACCTATGAAAAGGTAGGAAAATACGCACAAATTGTGATGTATATTAAGTCGCATTCACAATTTATTGTTCAAGTTTATAGTTAATTAGGTCTACATTTAGGTGTATTTGCAACACTTAAAAGAATTCAGGATTTCGTCTGGGATTCCTGTTGTGAGTGGAACAAAGTCTTAATTGGTACGTACATTTTACTGCATTCACGAGAAACTTAGTGTGCTTACTTTTTTCATTTAAAATTACTAGTTGATTCAGTGAGAATAAATAATCAATAATTAATTAAAAATTTTAATTTTATGATAAAAATTACATAGTTTGGTGCTTTTGTCACTACTACTACTACTACTACTACTACTACTACTACTACGACTACTACTACGACTATCTACTACTACTTGCTACTGCTACTGCTACTGCTAACTACTACTACTACTAACTATACTACTACTAACTACTTCTACTACTATTAACTAACCTACTACTACTTCTAACTACTACTACTACTACTTACTACTACTACTACTACTACTACTATACTACTACTACTACTTCCTACTACTACTACTACTACTACGTACTAATACTACCTACTCACTACTACTACTACTACTACTGACTGCACTGCTACTGCTACTACTACTACTACTACTACTATCTACTACTACTACTACTATACTATACCTACTACTACTACTACTACTCTAACTACTTCTCCTACTACTACTACTATAACTACTACTACACTACTACAACACCACCAATAGCTACTATTCTTCTACTACTACAATGCTATTCTGGACTGCTACTTCTACTTGCTACTACTACTACTACTATACTAACTACTACTACTACTACTACTACTACTACTACGTACTACTGCTACTGCTCTGCTTCTGCTACTACTCTACTACTACTACTACTAACTACTACGACTACTACTACTACTTACTAAACACTACTACTACACTAATCCACTGTACTACTATACCTACTCACTGCTGAAATGTCACACAAAGATTCTTCGTCTGTAATTCATGTTGTTACTTACATGACGATATTTGGTTACCCCACATCACATTTCTTTCCGCTCCGGTTTAAATAGGAAAAAGAAGCATCTTTTACAATGAAATTAATTTAAATTTAATAATATATTGCTTTTGCATAATTCTGAAATACTTCATCCAATTATGTGAGCTTACTTCTGTCACGTGCTACTAATATGCTACTCAGAAAAACGGCATATTTATATAATACAAAAAATACAACGAAGAATTTGAAATAAAGATAAACTAAATAAGAAGCAACAGGAAATTAAGTTCGTTTAAAACTATCCAGCGTCGCATTTCACCCATAGATAACAATACAGAACAGGCTGTCCCAAAAATGTTAACACTCGGAACGAACGATCAATTTTAATAAAGAAAAGGCACCAAGGGTCTTTGTTTGGTTGGTATCCCTTTAAAGCCAATAAATTAAGCCTTAAGATGCCATTTGATTTCATTCCAATCCAAAACGTAAAACAAAAGATATGCTTCGTCACTTATGAGAGGGCAAAATCTACTTGGTCCGATTTCTGCCTTATAACAACTTGAAATGCATGATGCAAATGAATACACTTTGGCTAAGAAAAAAACCCTCATATCACATCTTCATTCCCAATCTTAAAAGAAACAAATATATTTTGCAGTGTTTTTCTATTTAAAAAGACCTTGTATATTCTGCCGCGTGTTTTACCACCGTTTCATCTGTTTGGCCCTACCACAACTGCTTCTTCCTAAAAAGAGAAATGGTTGGCTTCGAGTTCTTGCTTATTCCCGGTTCGTGGATCTGTATGGCCTGCCCCTGGTGTCTTTATTTCCACTCTGCCTGGCTTAGATTCGTCCATGTAGGCTTTATTATCAGAAGTTTCTTTTTCTTTTTTTACTTTCGTGTTTTGTTGTTTATTCTGCCTATAGAAATCATATATTGTTTCTTGGGAATCCAATAAGAAGTGTCTGGTTGTTTGGTTTAATTTCGTTTGGTTTAAAACATTCTGGGTACTTTTGAGTGATTTGTTAGGACTAACTCTGCTAATAAAAGTGCATCGACTGATTCATTTGTGAAAAATACAAGTATATGCTGATCATAAAGACAATACATCACAGCTGTTATTACCATAATAGTCAAACATGGATTGCCAATATCTTCATAGGGGTTCAGTTACCAATCAATAATACAATCAATAACCCAATTTTTGAGATGTTACAAATCTGTTTCACACAATCTTACAATTAACCACTGCAAATCGAGACCAATCCGAATTCGGAATCTTCTCCTTTTTGACGAAGCATATCTTTTGTTCTACACAAATCGCATTAAAAAATTAATAAATGGCAAATAAAAAGCTTATTTGTTCGCTTTAAGAGCAGACCAACCAAAGAACCCATGGCGTTACTTCGTTTTTGTTTACAAAATGCCCTGGGTTCTGAGTGTTAACATTTTTTGGGACAGCCTGTACTTTACAAACTTAGTGCTTGGATACAACCACTACGACCTTTGAACAAGAGGTCGGACTAACAAAGTGGTACTCGAACACATACTGCCCCATTTCTACATCCCCAAAGGTAATGCACTATTAACTACCCCAAGCATTATTGATTATTTCACTGAAATTAAATTATCTTGTTATTTCTGCATAGCACCTGTGTTAATGACATCTTTCTGACATGACTTGTCTTGTCTCTCTGATTAATAAGGCCACATGATATGCCTTAGGTAGTTTTATTAACGTTGATTCAAGTTACTTGGAATTTTAAGGCTGTATTTTAACACGTTTATTTACCAACCTTTCTTTTCTGTGCGATGGCGCTGGTGTTCGCTTTTCTGTAGGAAAATATTTAAACAAATAATTACATTTTATTGGAGCGGCTGTCATATATTTAGGTCAGGAAGCAAAATAAAGGTAAGCCGAATTGGAATCTAGCAAATTCGAAGCGGTATTTAAAAAAAAAATAATGAGCTGTTTTGCTTAAAATTTGAATCATGGTGCATTGAGCAGTTTTATCGTGTTTTGTTGATTGTGGGTTCTTATTTTAAGATATATTGTAACATAAGATTCAGGGGTTGATGCCAGTCTTTGCTTTTGTGTAACATGATTTTTATGGAAATAAAGTTGAAGTTGACGTTTTATACTAGATTGTTAAACGGCTGTGGGAAACAATACGTAATTTCATATATTTAGGTAACTAAGTAAAATAAAGGTAAGCCGAATTGTACGCCTAGCCAAATTCGAAGCGGTATTTTTTTATACTAGATTGTTAAACAGCTGTGGGAAAAAGTACGCAATTTCATTGGTTTTACCCTTTTAAATTAACGATTTAACATCTAAGTGCATTGTAGCGGCTATCATATATTTAGATCAGGAAGTAAAATAAAGGTACGCCGAATTGTACACCTAGCCAAATTCGAAGCGGTATTTTTATACTAGATTGTTAAACAGCTGTGGGAAAAAGTACGCAATTTCATTGGTTTTACCCTTTTAAATTAACATTTAACACTTAAGTGCATTGGAGGGGGCTATCATATATTTTGGTCAGGAAATAAATGTAAGCCGAATTGTACACCTAGCCAAATTAGAAGCGGTATTTTTTTATACTAGATTGTTAAACAGCTGTGGGGAAAAGTTCGCAATTTCATTGGTTTTACCCTTTTAAATTAACGATTTAACACTTAAAGGGATTTATTGGCATGAATCTATCGGCACATATATAATGAAATATCCCTAAATAAGACGTACCAGATGGTTTCATGGTCATTGGAGTATTCCTTGCGAAAACATTCCAATTATTCCGACAAATGTCACGACTGTAAAGCAATCATGGAAGCTGTCATCTTTATTCCCTGTGCTATATTTACAACCCCGCACGCAATACCGAAACAGAAGCCAGCGTGATATATTTCGCTGGCTTCTGTTTTGGTATTGCGAAATCTGGTAGATTGATTGTGTGTAGGTTACGTATGGCTAAGTTAATATGGCATTTCCTTTCTTAACTGCGCACCATACGACATGACATACTCCACGATAATATGGAGGGCATAACATATATGTATTGCTTTCACAGGTTTTGAAAAAAAATAGGAATGTCTCTTTTACAATTTGTTTTTTACCCTTTTTTCAGACGGACGTTGAATTTAAAGCCAGTTACCTTGAAATGGCCAACACTGTAGATGAGATAGGACGTGACATAATAGGTGAAGCTAGAAACACCGAAGAGGTTGTTTTATAAATAAATAGTATTCTAATGTAAAAAGACAAAAAAGAAGAAAAAACAAATAGTCATCATCAGCTATCAGTCCACTGCAGAAAACGAGCCTGGACATGCCCACCGGGCTGGTATAAAAGCCCTACCCTTCCACGCTGGCCTAGTTCGGGTTGGAAGGCCTCTGGTACCGAGAGTGATTCGTACATGTAAAGATGATCCCCTGCTCTTTTATAAGTCCAGGGTGTTAACGTGTTCACGTTTTTTCCTCCATAAGAAATACCGGCCCATACCATCATGAGCCCGCCACCACCTTGAGTGCGATTCCTGAATACAGTCATCTCGGAGGTTCTAACCATGTAATCGACTACGGAACACCCCCCCTCTCCCGCCCCACGAATCCTTTGTCTCCCATCTTGAGGTCAAGATGTGCGGGTTTCTTGCGTCCATTAAGACACATTCGCCATGCCCGAGCTGAAATCTTCTGTGATCCCTAGCCCTCATCTCGGAGGTCTAACCACGTAATCGACGAACCTTTTTGTCTTCCCCTCTTGATGGTCAAGGTGTAGCGGGTCTCGACCCCTCCCATAAATACCAACATTTCCGCCAGTGTCCGAGCTGTAATTTTTCTGTGCTCCCTAGCCCCGTGAAGTCGAGCAACTCTGTGGTGAACGATTAGGCGTGGAGATTTGGACATTCGTCTTGCTCGGTACCCATGTTGAAGCTATATCCGATTTACAGTTTGACAGGAAACGTTGATTCATTGTCCTTCTCCAGAAACGACCGAGGACGGCTCGTTGGCATTTTCCGGGCTTCTCGGCCGATTTCGAGTCGGCGATCACCTCGTCTGGTAGTCAACCGTGGGAAAGAAGGTCGTCCTGGATATTTTAGTGGCCTCAAATACGCCACTCTCGATGATGTCTGAGGAATTTACAGAATTAACTTGCGATATCAGCGACTTGGCTTGTTTGTACCCTTCCCGTCAGAGTGCAAGCACTCACGGCGTATTAACATACCGTTGGACGAGGAATAGCCTAGGGAACCTCTGTGTCTGTTTTTTTAAGGGTCACCCAACTCTGAAAAAGAAAATGGGCTCGTTGTGCATAGGCTTGGAGCAGGGAAAGGGACAAACAACAGACGTCTTGCTTTTGATGCTCCCAACAAAGGCATTGTGTTATGTAATTCCCAAATTATCTTGGATCACTTCAGCTTGGTAGTGAGGACGTCATTACTGTTGCTTCACCTACCAAAAAAAATAAATTCTGAGCCGTTCAAATAGAATACTTTTTGAGATTGATTCTGCAAAAAAAAATAATTATTCCAACTTTTGATTTAGAATTTTTAATCGCAGACTTGGATTTGTTCATATAGGCCATCCAAATTTTAGAGAGTAATAGAGATGGCAAAGAATTGTGGAAGCACTCAAAGTGTTTCCACATTCCACGGAGACCAACCATAGACCCCATGTGGTAATGTGTGTACTTTTTCGGAAAGATGACATGTAGCAGAACCCCATACCAAAAACGTTCATCTGTCACTCATTAGTGAAATTCAGATGGTACCCACCCCTAAACAAATAACGGGTTAAACCATAACCACTCAAACGTTCTCCATTCCGATTCATCGTGTTTCCTTTCATGTCTTTACAGATTAATGACAGTGTCTCACTCACCAGGACACGAAAAAGACAGAGTCGACTCCTACTTTACTGGACCGCTACCAAAACTTTGTCCAGAGCAATTGCGTTTTGAACCAAAAACACGTATAAACTACTTGCTTCTATGTTTGCATTCTGTTGTTATTACTTATTTGCCATAATCACATAGCATTCGCACCTAATCGCATTGTGTGCTTTATTCCGCCCTACACAGTTATTTTGGTGATAAAAGGTTTGGAAAGAGCGTAGATTTGGCTCCTATGAAGATAACATCAAAAAGTTTTAGGAGATATTTCCATGCATTATCCAACGCTTAGATCAAGTGAAAAAAGGCGGGAAACAACCATTTACAGTAATTGAAAAGAACGTTTCAAGTGAATATCGTCGTAAATGGAGATGTATATCTTTAAATAATCTAACAAATCGTATAACATTTATTCACTGCCAGGCGCATATTAAATCTATACAAATAAAATAGCAGTGTTTTCTCTATTCTTGTTTAATCTGCTGGGTTATTCTACCATAATACAGTTTTTGTTGCTCATCCGAACTGCCAGCAAGCCGTCCTCGCTAAATTTTACGGTCGGTTAGCATATTTACGCGACCGCAGCACAACCTACAGGCGACTTCTCTTTCTCTTCGTTGATCTCACCTTCCCTTTCTTGTCGCTGGCCTACTTATACGTTCCTACCACGTGGTGACAAAACCACCTTAGATGTCCGTAAGTGTGTTAACATGTTGTTCGAGACAACAACCATTTGAATGCCACGGCGATAGAACATGATACCACAACAAGAATTCGAATTGCAAGGCTAAATGTGTTAGTCACTTCTATGGATTTGAGCTTCCTACATAGACGCTGATATTGCCAGATTATGATGTAATTACCAATTTTAATAACATAACTCGTTCTTGTTGTATCGATTATTGACTGTAATTAGGGGCCTGCATATAATTCGGAAGTCCCCTACTTCGTAAGGTTTCAACTAATTGTGCAGGTATAGCAAGTTCATCTGCAATGTCTTCTGATTGGTTCGTTCTTCTTCGAACGGCTGACACGTTCCTTAACGAGGGCGTTTCGACACTGTTTTCATTACACAGACCTACAAAAGTTCTACTTTATTGTGTATAATAGGTAAGCAACAAAGCCGTTGAGAAATGGGTTCCAGAACTAATACAAGTTTTGTCGAATGACCGTTAGACCATGTCCCAGCTCTGTGGTATAAATGTACTGGTAATATGTAGAATACAATCTCTCTGTGTCACCCCCAATTTTAGACCCCTCAGGGTCTGTGGTATAAACTACTGGTAATGTAGACTACAATCTCTATGAGTAAGCCAATTGGGGGGGGGGGGTAGAACATGCCAACCTCACAGCAACACGAATTCAAAACGGCAATCAACATCCGGCGTCTCCCGATTGCTAGTGCCTTTTTCCAAAATGTAACTGGTAGCAAGAGCGCTCTTACTCATATCGAACGTTTACACACAGACTTGACTAAGGCTAGTCCTGTCACGAATATTTAAATATAATGACCGTTATTGGAAAGTACTCTATTTTGCAGCGGGGTTAATCCACTAACCGCGACGAATTTTGAAGTCAATAATTTATTCCAAAATTATCATGATATTATGTATTGAAGATGAAGATGTATTGAGCTAAGGTTTAAGAGGAGATTTTTTAATGTATCGGACAGCGATTTTGTCATAGTAATGCACGTAGCAGTTTCCTCAAATTACGTTTGGACTCCCCAATGCCCCATGGCCTCCCCCTGCCAACTCCACACGAGCGTATTATCTTGTTCACAGTATTTAGTGGCGGCCAAAGGGCGAATATACTCACCCACAGGTATGGAAGAGTTCACAACGCGAGCTCGTTTGCTGATATGGTTGATATTTACTCAAGATTTATCAAAAACATCAACCGACCGCTATCAGTCATATTTGCAAAATGCCCAGATGCCCTTTAATGAGAAAAATGATCGCAAGAAATCTTTTAAGGTTGTATTGGTTAATGACGTCTCGTCGTCGTCAAAGGTCAGAAATACCTTTCAAACACAAAAATAAATGAGCCTTGTGCACAAGTGATCTGAATTTTATAGAATATAACAGATTAAATATTTGGATCAGATCTATTTGGTTCAGAATTTGGTATGGTCCAAAACAACACTTACATTTTATAGTAAAATTACACACAATTTATAAGATTGATACTTAGTGTCCAAAAGAAACGTTGCAGTTCAACGATGATGTGTCCTCACAACGAAGACTCCAAAATGACAGCATGCAAAGTCACACTTATAAATCCTCAGGTAATATTCCATAGGAATCTTCTCAGTCCTGAAGGTAACTTTTGTCCAGCAGTTCAAGACGACAAGGTTAAATAAGTCCCTCGACGACACTAATATTCCACAGTATATCAGTCCAAGATAACCACCACGATTTCTATCTGTCCATAATTTGTAATTCTATTTTTGATTCCCAGCACTTTTGGCTTCAAAGACGACAGTAGAATAATTATAGCACCTTGCTCACGTGGAATTGAAAATATAATAAATCCTGGCACCAAGTAGAGGTCTGCAATTATTGCAGATCAAAACTAGCTATAGCTTCTTGCTACTCTGGCTGCTGGCGAATCTTCTGGCCAAGTTCTCCTTAATATATACACAATATTTCATAACTAGTATTTCCTAATACCTAAAAATAGGTGTTCCAACATTATCATGCATCGAGCCGTGCAATTTTACAAATTGCATGGGCAAACGAATATTGGCTGGTGCCCTCATTGAGATACAAAGATACATCAGATACAAAGCATTTTAAATTCCAAAAGAAAAAAATATCTATGTAACACAATTAATTATATAAATTTAAGCTATAATTTTAAAAGTTACTATAACAAAATGAAAAAAAAAAATAATCAAAGTTGCCGAATTCGACACCTACATTTGTCTGCAAACTAGTCCTACAAGATTGGTGATAAAAGTCGATTACCTATGTCGTGACCTTTAACATTTTCGGCATCAACAATCGACCCGCCCAGCAAGTTTCGTCTGGATACACCAAAGTTTACCCCCATTTGACCTTATTTTACCTCGAATGACCCCTGATGACCTTGTCGTGACCTTTAAGATATTTGGCATCAACAAGCAACCCCACCCTCCAAGTTTCATATGTCCACACACCAAGGTTTACCCCCATTTGATCTCATTTGACCTTGAATGACCCATAATGATCTTGTCGTGAACCTTTAAAATTTTCGGGATCACCAGTCTACCCCACCCTCCAAGTTTCATGTCCATACACCAACGTTTACCCCCATTTGACCTCCTCTGACCTTGAATGACCCATGATGCGACCCTCGATCTCAGAGAAAATAGACGCGGTCAGACAGACAGATAGACACACTGACAGACCACTGGTATTAATATATAGATAATGATATTCATGTGCATCCATGCACCCAATGCTATAGTAAGTCTATAAATTGTTCTGCTTTTACCTTAGTAGTGTGTATGGCGTACGTTTTTGTCTATGTTGATTTCTGCATTAATGCATTTATTGCACAGTACTACGCAGGGCACATGTGGATATGACGGCTGACTCATGATCTTAAAGTTGCGGGTTCGAGCCCCGCTGCGGCCAATGTGCTGTACACTTTGGCAAGGGGGTTGGTACATTTTGTGACCCCACTTTGTCTGCACCCACTTTTTCTGCACCCAGTTTTGCTTAGAATTCAGCAGCCTTTACGGAATAAAGAACAGTATCACGTGCACTTTATTCCGTCAAAGCTGCTGAATTCTGAGCAAAACTGGGTGCAGAAAAGTGGGGTCGCAAAACGTACCAACCCTGGGCAAGGCACTTTACCTCACTTGCTTCGTCAACCCAAGCGATATTTTCGGGTAGTTGTTATGGGGATTATTGCAATCTAAGTGCTGATAGGATTGTGCGCTTAGCCAGCTGTCATCTCAGGTGAAGCGAAATGACTGTAACTATTTCGTGATGGCGGCGTAATAATAAAAGGCAACAGCGCTGTGATCTTGATGAAATAACGCTATATAGACGCCGGTGTGTTATATTATTATTATATATACTATACTGAATTTCATGTTTACTCTTAGTTCTTCTTCTTTTTCCTCCATTACTAGGAATAACTTGGCGAGAAATTAAAGCCTTTCGAAGACGCGGGGCAAGTATCTTCAGTCAAAACAAACACCTACGAGATAGTGGACTAGCTTTTCTCTTCATTTTAGCTGTGGTGTTTGATATTGCAAATTACCATGGCAAACTTGTAAGTAGTTACCGTGTATCAATGAAAATAATGTGTGATTTATAGAGAAATAATGACGAAATAAAATAACCTTTGTTTTTCTCTTGGATGAAATGTTATGAAAATAAAATGTCAACAAATGAAAAAACTATTTATTGTTTACTGTAATATATGGGGTAAAAACACACAAGATAAAACATCCAATGTTTTGCAACTAGTTATTTTAAATGATCTCAAGTGTGTCACACAGGATAAAACCCGGACATTTGTTTCATAGCCGCCCTATGGGAGTTTAGCTGAACGCAAAATTTCCTATATTTACTGCTTTTTTTAACCCAAGGGACAATTTTGTCTTCATTTTTTAAGTCTATTAGTAATTGTTATACAATTATCTTTCAAAAAAGATATGTTAATTGCATGGCTTCAACTTAGTTATCATTTTCTGACTATATTTTTACTGCCTATATACATCACACTTCATAGCCGCCATATTGGACTTTTCAGCTGAATTTCCATCAATTCCTTAGCTTTGCTACATTTTCAAACCAAAGGGCATTTTTTCTTCAATTTCCAAAGTTTCTAAGTAATTATTATACAATTATCTTTCATATAAGGCATAGAAATTGCATGGATCCGACTTAATTCTCGTTTTCTGTCGATACTGATAAAAGTGGATGAACCGTACTCAACCAACGGCTGTGGTCAAAACTATGAGAGAGAGAAATAGCTTTAGGAAGATTTTAAGGATTGAGGGGACCCACTTAAAGGGCGATGGAAGGGGAGGCTTTGAAAGTTGATGTTTAATAAAAAAGTGTTAAAATGATTGGGGCCTCAAGGGTATTCGAACCCCTCCCCAAGCACCTCGCTTCCTAAGCCTATGAGGAGAGGAAGAGGAATGAGAGAGAGAGGGAGAGACAGAGGTGCCAGACAGATAGAGAGAGAGACAGACAGAGGACAGAGAGAGATCAAACACCAACACTCAGCATTGGTGTATTTCATCCACAGAAAGCGGAAACCAATGGATGATTCAAAATCTAGTGCAGAGTAGTGGCCCTGTGCTGGGATGCGTCATCAGGAGGCGTTGACATAGATAGATCGCCAAGTATTGTAGGCGAGAGAGGAGCGAAGAGCGGTATTGGACGATCAAGATCCAATAAAGATGATTTATTTGTAACGCTTGATAATATTACGGTGGAAAATACTGAGTTTATTAACAATGTGAGCAAAGCAGATACTTACAATGTGTCTGCGGAAGACGCTAGTGATTATACCCACGAGGACAGAAGAAAGAAGACAACCAGTTCAAAACAGTGGAAATAACAAGGGAATCTATCAAGCGGGGGGCAATATGGACCCGAAGTCCCCTCCAAAAATACCGATAAGTCGGGCTAGAGGAGGGAAGCAGACCAACGTCAAAATTGAGGTAATATCGAGTGGAGGGGATTATTTCTACTGGGACTGGGTAAACATTACCAGATTTCTAAGTTTCATGGGCAAGGAATGGTGGTGGAACCCGCGTCTAATTGCTACTTGCTATCTTTGCAATGTCTATCGGTGATATCTTTTTGCGCATGCTACCTACGTTGTCGTTAGAGACGTGGTTGGTCCCCTCCAGATTTCCCTTGCACCATGATTACTGCAAAACACTCCAATTTTTTTTTCTTGGTTGTGGAAGTGGTTGTGTTTCCTTTTCAGTGGGTTTTGACTTACATATATTCCTATTATGAAGAAAGAAAAATGGCCAGAAAAGACAACGGTGTCCGGCCAAAATGACGGAGATGATATAGCGGGTGTCGGAGAGGATTCTTGCAAAGTAAGTAGCGTTTGATTTAGAAATCACTTAATAAACTGTTCATAAAAAACCGTGATTTTCACAGTTATCTGAAAAGTAAATCAATTTAGGTGGAATTTAAAAGTTGCACAACGTTTCTTGCAATATATTCGGTTGTTAGATAAAACCAATTCTCCTACCAAAGCCGCTACGAGGATTGCTACATTAATTTTATCCATAGTGTATTGTTTTGTATTGGAGTAATGTTGGTAAACAGCCAAAAAGCACGCTGCTCGCGTGTTGTCAGTTCCTGAGCGTATACATGGTATCTTAAAGGTCCCAGAAATGGCAAATACCAAAGCACTTGATGGCATTTGTGTCAAGTCTACACGGAGGAGGAGGGAGAGAAAAGCATTCAAATGTTGGGTTGGTGAGGACATCATTTGGGTGCCATTGATTTTTCAGAGAGAAAAGAAAATTCAAGGTGACTGGTGCGAATCTATTCATGACACTGAATAATCATAGTTTCACAATTGATGTCACTGGTAGTTGTATCTTTTTTGGCCCTGTGTTATTAGCAATGCGAATGTCCCAGCAAGAATTGGAGGAGGTTTATCATTTCATTTCTGGGGACCGTATCACTTCGATCTTGTCTCGAGAAGCTTTGAGATAAGGAGCGTTACATGGAGATATACATCATACGAAGTATTGACATTAACAAGCTGAATTGTGATTTTAAAAGGGGCGTCTCGTGTTTGATCGTCCTTGGGATTAACCGGAAGTAGTATAAATTTTGATATCAGGTGAAAGGCCCTATTTGTATCAGGGTTGTCCTGAAATTTCAGGACAAAAAAAGTATAATTTAAAAAAAAAAAAAAAAAAAAAACTACCGTTTTAGTGGTTAAAACATCAATATTACCACAGTAGTGATAGGGCGTTGCACTATGCATGTATAGCGTCTTACACGTAACGCAAGTTATGCCCCCGGTATTAATAGTCAGTGTGTGTAAACGTGTCATGCTCTCATATCAAGTAGGGAACACATAGACAAAAACGGAACAAACACCCTTTAATGTTATCTTTGTATCCGTAGTAGTAATATATGAAGTGAATGTGTGACTCGCTATTCAAAGCCACAAAAGGTGAACCACGGTAAAGACACAAAGGAGATTGATCAAGAACTCCCATGTCGGTTGACTATACCGAGACAGGATTGTTTTGGGTTAACAAATCTCTCTCAATTTGCACTTGATATGTAGTAGTATACAAACTACCGAGGAACCTTTGGAAGTTTATGGACAAAAAGTAAAAGGGGAAACGCACATCTATTATTTCGACTTGCCGCTATCGTAATGCCCCATAGAAAAGCGTGCACGCCGAAAATGCTACATAATCTTCTTAATGATCTTATTGCAAACGACAGCGATTTGGCTTAGTTACTTCGGGTGTTGAGTGATACATTGATACGACTTCCAAATATGCGAGAAAAACCCAGATTCGAAGGATATCTTCAACAAATCTTTTTACCACCTGTGAAGGATGCATAAAGCAACACCCAAATAGCAATAAAATTTGAATTAATTGCTGTAAATTAGCGGCAAATCATCGTATGCAAAAAATTGCAAAATTGAAAAAAGAAAAAACGCGCGTTACAATTGAGTCGTAAGCTTGGAAATAAATTTTTTTTATTGTTTATACTTACAAAAAGTGTAAAAAGTATTTAACAACTGTCCTTTCTTTTTTCAGTCTCTTTTTCGGCATCGTCTCTTTATTGGTCTGTATTTGGTTTAGAATCGATTGGACCCACTGCGCTGGAAAACCGGCATGGGTTATGGAAGCAGCGGGGACGACTCTCATGCAATGTTGTTCTTGTTGTTGTGGTTCTACTGAATGCTCTCCTTGCAGTTTATGAGCAAGGATACAATGAAGATGAGGAAGAATTTTATGAGTCATTTAAAACTATGAAAGTATAGTCCATTGGGGGAACTTTAGGTCGGTCGCCAGGAACGAGGAAAATATAAATAAGTACATGCTGAATTTTACAGGATAGGTTTGCAATATTGTGAAGAGCAAACATATCAAAAGTCCCCAAGAATCCACCGTGTGCTATTTGGAAATAAGGGGGTTAAAGTTATACAGGGGTAAAAAATTTTTAAATGATTTCAAGTGAGCTAAATCAGGCTATCGTTTCTTTAGTCAAATGAATAAGAAATTTATAGGTCTAACTTTTGACTCTAGTATTAGGCATGCAGGCACAGATTTCAAGGTCTCCGTTGGGAAGATTTTCAAACAGTACGATTTATATTCAACTAATTCCAAAATTACTCGTACAGGTTGTTTGGTAATACAGACTGTCCAATAAAAAAACTATACAATCAAACTAAAAATTATAAACAATAGAAAAACTGCGCATTTTGCCAGATATTGACTTTATTTGATTGATCAATCCTCAGCTAAATCTCGATTGTTTCCATCCAATTTGATGGACCATAAGCGGAGCTATTATCAGGTGACAAAAGGATTAAAATACACTGGCCAGTTTCACCGAAGGTTCAAGAAACCTCTAAAGGTAGTGTATAAGGCGGTAGCATCATTGTGGGATTAAACCTATTTCGAACAAAAGAAATATTGTACAGATCAGAGTGAAGTATATGCATTGAACTATAATCAATTATCTTATTTTCCAATGAAAGCACCAGGAATTTGTTGTGGAGAAATTGAGGGATCTCTCGGGGGTGGGGGGGGCATAATCATTAAATTCATGGAAATTTGGGGGGGAATTGACTGCTGAAACTAATGTAAACGTCTACAAGTTGTTGAGGGACAAATGTGCGTGTGAAACGCTCTAATGTGGACGGGACAATTTACCCTTCTTCCCCTATCCCCACTGCCTCCAAGATGCCACGGGAGAAATGATGAAGAAAGTAGTGCCAATAAAGGAAAGGATGGTTGTGTTCAAAGTTCGAGTTTACTTTCAACAAGGGTGTTTTTATGGTTCTACCCTCTGCTGAAACCTGGAGTAAAGCGGAGACAACAAGACTGTTAGGTATTGAATTTCCCAATGCTACAAGTATTTATTAGCAATTGCGACATTATAAAGTTATAAATTATGTTATATCACAAGAAACAGCACGTTATACCTACTTTTTATTTCAATTTTCAATAAAGTATGTCTTGAAGGTGATTTTCAATGTCAACTTTGTTAATATCAGGATAGCCTAAACTGGCCCAACCGGTTTTTCAACTGTTTCAGATAATTAGCCATAACTCCTGAACCAGACCCCCAAATTACACCAACTAAAAATTTCATGAAAACTGGAACACTCCTTAAAAAGAATCAGTAAAACTCCAGTTGAGATGAACGTAAATTGTTGGCCAAAAATGTAATCTTTGATTGTATAGTTTTTTTGGGGACAGTCTGTATTATGGCAAAAATGCTCATTCACACTATCTACATCTTCGAAATATTGACCTGTCCATATAGTTAATAATAATCCATAAATCGCAGATAGAGCAAACTATACATTTTTTAATCCTTATGACATGACACAAACGTTGGTATACATTTGAACGCAATTGGAACATTTTAGAATTTGACCCCTGTACAAACCTTTCCCCCCTTATTTCTCAAATAGCACATAGGGGATTCATGGGGACTTTTGACTATGTTGCTCCTTACAATATCAGGAATTATCCTGAAAAATTCAGCTTGTACATTTTAATTCCGGGTGTTTTTCTATATAGCTTGGAATCTTGGACTATTAACAAATCAGCTTACGAAAGATTACGCCGATGTTATAGGTGCAACAAGTCATATTTTCTGTGATATTTAGTGATTTCACATAGATTAGACACTCAATAGACTCCTTACATTTTATTTGGCTGCAGAAATAACTTAAAATGAAAACGAACGGCAGTGGCGGCGCAACGGTGTGGGGGGGGGGGGCATTTTTTTTTTTTTTTTTTTTCCCCCCCCCCCCCCGAAAAAGAGGTCTGGCGCCGCCACTGACAAAATAGTATGGGGCGGTGTGTTTGAGATTTGTTGGCTTTTTTGCTACAATTGGAATTTTGGGTCTTAAAATGTAGATAATGGTCCTAGAAATCCAAATCAAATTGTTACCATTTTTTTATCCCTTCCGTTTGGCGGCCATCTTGGTTTTCAAAATGGCTTCCATTTTCAACATATTTTGCTCTATTTCTGGACTTCTGAGCAACCTAGAAGGCTCAAATTGGTGGCAATACCAATGTTTGTGATGTCAAGGAACGCAACTATCACATCCAAAAAGTTGCAGTTAGTTTCCTTCAGGAAGTCATCTTGAATTTCAAAATGGCGGCCATTTTAATAGGCCAGTAGTATTAGCTCATATAGCCAAATAGGTGGACATTTTTGGTAACAAGCTGATTTTTTTCAGTATAAGTGCTGGAACATGTGTACTATCCCTGACAAAAAGTCCCCGCAAATCCCCTGGTGGCATTTTCCAAAATCCAAGATGGCGTCCAAAATGGCCGTTTTTAATATATTTTTATATATTTTTGGAACTATACGTGTTAAAAACAAAATAAACATATCCAAACATATGTTTTTGAGTATGAGGAATCTATTTAAAATATTTGCAGAAATGTTGAAGCCGCAAGTGTTCAGGAAAAAAATCAGACTAAATATAGTACTTTTAAAAGTTATTGAAATCCAATAATACCATTAAAATATATTTTATAGTTATTGAACATAATGATATTCCAGATATACACGTAAATAAGTATAAGAATAGAAAGAATCCACATTTAATTCCACTTTCTTTCACACCTTAGGACATCATTTACCTTGCCTTTCACCAGCTTGCGCTAATTAAGGGGACCTATACCCATTCAAAATACCAAACCATCATATGGGGTCAAAAAATATAAAGAATAAAAAATGACTCTGAACTGACATAGATAATAGTTATTATTATTTATACAGGCTTCCGAGTGGTGCAAAGAAATCTTTGTATTGTACAGTTTTGGTAAAAGTCACCGGAAGCAATATTCTTTTTAATATATCGCATCCGGGCATTTTAGCGAGAACGCCATTATTGAAACACTTTATTGCTCGCCAGTTGGACTACAACACTGTCAAAGAAAGGTTTGGTTTGAGTCAACCTGATATTTAAATAATAATAATAATAATATTGATTGGCTTTTTTGTATGATACAAGATTATTGCACTCGTTAGAAAAATATTGTACTCGTCTTCGACTAGTACAATATTTTTCTAGCTCGTGCAATATATTCTTGTATCATACTCAAAGCCATTCAATATTTTATGATTACTTCACATTACAGGTGGTTGGATCAAAAAGATGTTATTTGGTTCTCCCAAAATAAATGATTAAGGAATTTTCCAAGTTTGCCGCCGTCACCATGGCAACAGTGTACGCAGCATCCGAAAATAATGTATTTTTGGTTTCAAATTTTAGGGCAATTTAATTTAATTATGTTCCTGTGGAAAATTAATGAAAAACAAACACAATTTTTGATAGGGTGAGATTCCCATTTTAAGGGGACTTATACCCAATCAAAAACGCTCTGTCACAGTTACCTCTAGCTGATTGGCTGTGTTTCGGATCCCGCACCAATTTTGGCACTGCATACGGTCCAACAATCACGTTGCGTAGTTAACCACACACATCGAGACAGTCTTCCGTAAGAGACAGGTTTGGAGCAGTCTTAATAGACAGGCCCGTACGCAGGGTGAACGCAATTCGCAAATTCCACAAACGGGACCAAAGATGCACTTTTTGCTGAATTTTGTAATAAAAAGGTCCAAAATTTAGAGAAATTTTGACAAGAAAGTCCACTTTTTCCACAGATATTCAAAAAGGAGCATTTTGGGGGTTAGGTCCACTTTTACCAAAAAATGTTCCGCACCCCCCAAAAAAAAAATCCTGCATACGGCCCTGTTCATAGATCTAACTGCTGCGTATAATAAGTCTAGCGTCTGGGCTGCTCAGGGTCTTCCCTGATGTCGGGCTTGTCGGGTTCATGATGCTGCTCATCCGGGACAGATCTTTCGTCTTGGAGACATCGTGGGGGGCAGTGCAGTGGAGGGCGCCGGCTTTGGGGCGGTGTCCCTCCGGGTTCTGTCCTAGCGCCCAGTCTTTTCAACATTTGCGTCTCAGATGTGCCAAATGGAGCTTGTTCGAAGTGCTCCTGTGCAGACGATACAGCACTTGGAATGGCTGCTGGTTCTTTTGGGCCTTGGAGGCAGTGTTGCAGAGGGACCTAGCCACTGTGGGTCATTTTTTCCACCGATGGCGCTTGAAACTCGGCAGGCCAAGGGCCGTCAGCTCTGTTTTTCACCCTGCAAGTCGGTGCACAAAAAGAGAACTTAACATCAGATGGAGATGGGCTGTCACATGGCCCGGCACCGGGGTGCCCTTGCGTCACGATGGACCGCAGCCACCGCAGCCTTACTTTCAATCAACACACCAGGGCAGTCGCTGCCAAAACGCGGCCTCATGTCGGTCTCCTCAGGCGGCCCTCGCAGGGGCTGGGTGGGGTGCGTCTTTCGGCGCTTTGCATACACCGGCAGTTGCTTTGGCATTATCGGCTGCAGAGTCTGCTGCACCTGTTTGGAGTCGCGGTGTGCACTCTTACGGGATTGGTGTCGTTCTGAATGATGTAGTGAGATTAGTTAGTGGTTGCCTTTTGGTGACGCCTATAGAATACCTTCCAGTTCTCTTTGGCATAGCTCTTGCAAACCTTGGGAGGAACTGCCAGATGATCAAGCTCGCCAAGGAGTGTGATGAACCTGGTGTGGCCTAGCTAGTCCCACCACGGAGTTCCACGGAATTGCTTCGCTGCCCAGTCAATGATGCTGCAGTTCCGGTGTTCCTGGATCGATAGCAGATGATCTCGGCGGTGGTCGTCCTCTACCTTGGACCCTAAAGCAGTGTGTGGACAGCCAATCTTGTAAGCTCGGGCCTGTGACCTCGGTGGGAGGGCATGGGTCCACCTCGGCAGACTTACAGCTGACGTTGGCCATACAAAGCGCTTCCATCGCACGATCAGTGTGGGGCTTTCGCCGATCCGGGCTGCGATTGTGGAGAGCCACAGGCCACTGGCCACTGTGAGGTTCCCGGAAGGAGTCCCGGGCCTGATCAACCTTGTTTCTTTTGAGCTTTTCATGACTCTTCTCTTTTCACAATTGAAATTTTACATTAGTGCTAACTTCAACTACACTCTCTTATTTCATTTTCAGTTTACCACTTTGAATCTTTCACATTATTTTCAGACATAAGGGGATGGTTGAATAAAGTCCATAGCTGTTATTGAGCCAGATGATGAACTTTAGAATTAATTATGTAATATCGCATAGCTGGAGTAATTTGTACGAAACAACTTTTGCCTCTTTAGCTAGTTAACTTTAGTCTGGGTAGTTAGAAGTACCAACCATATCGTATGATTCCTTGGGGCCTAATTTATTTATCTAAAATTGACCATTTTCATATTTCATCCACATATGGATTCGAAAGGCAGCAAATTTGGAGCGCCATTTTGGATTTTGCATACTTGCAAAGGTTAAATCATCTTTATAGTGGATTATAGGTAATCCTTATACCTCAAAACATATGTTTGGATACCTTACTTTTGTTTCTAGCTGGAATGGTTTGGAAATTATGAACAAAATACAAAAATGGCGGCCATTTTGGACGCCATCTTGGATTTTGAAGAATGCCACCAGGGAATTTCGGGGACTTTTTATCAGTGATTCTACACATATTCCTGGACCTATCCTGAAAAAATCAGCTTGTTACCAAAAATGTCCAGGTCAAAACTAATACTATTGGCCTATAAACATATTTTGCTCTCTGTCTGCACTTCTGATCAACATAGAAGGCTCAAGCTGGTGGCAAAACCCATTTTTGTGATGTCAGTGAATGCAAATATTACATCCAAAAAATCACATATTGTTTCCTTCAGGCGGCCATCTTGAATTTCAAAATGGCCGCCATTTTAACATATACTTCCCCCAATATCTGGACTTCTTCTGAGCAACATGGAAAGCTCCAATTGGTGACAATACCCATATTTATAATGTCAAGGAACACATATATTACATCCAGAAAGTCGCCAATTGTTTCCTTCTGGCGGCCATCTTGAATTTCAAAATGGCTGCCATTTTTAACGTATATTTCGCTCAATATCTGGACTTCTGGGCAACATAGAATGCTCCATTTTGTGGCAATACTCAAGTTTGTGATGTCAAGGAAAATATTACAACCAGAGAGTCGCAGATTGTTTCCTTCTGTCAGCCATCTTTAATTTCAAAATGGCTGCTATATTTTACATATACTTAGCCCAAACCACTTATATCATGGAATCCTGGGAGAGCCATAGCTCTGGGTGTTTTAATAAGTTTGTATATAGGTTTCAATGTTATTGCTGTCCATATGTTCCAGTGCAATTTCAAGTATTGAAACCAATATCCAATATCTATCTAGCGGCCTGCAGCCTAGATGCTGTTCACCATGTAGCGCCAAATGTCCATGTCCGTCATTAAGTTGGGGATGTCAGACTCAGATGGATCCTGCTGCATGTCTCGAGCAATCACATTAATGTAGTTAAAGGGGCGACGACCCCTGTTTAGGCATGATAACCTCCAACATGTGATGTCCGAGACTACTTGATCAATCGCACGATAACAGTGACCGGCAAATTGTGCTTGGCATTGGGCAACAGAAGATGAGATTGGAGGGATATCTCGAACATATCTGTGCTTTGGTCATGTGTTCACGCCAAGATATGTTTTGTACTCGCATAAGAAGCCTGGTGTATAGGTGCCATCCAGTTTATCCTGTAGCTCTTTCTTCATAGTCCAGGTCTCAGATCCATATAACAAGATACTCTCTTCACAGGCTCTAAAGAACTTCAGCAAATGGTTGAATTGGAGATACCAGATTGCCATAGGTGGTGTAGTTTATTGCAGGCATTCCAAGCTTGTCCTTTGCGTGACAGAAAGTCTTTCTTGCTGCAGCAACACAGGACCCAGGTATTTGAAGTCCATGACCTCTTTGAGCTGTGTACCGTCTGTAGTGCAGATATGTTCATGATTATCTTCCTCATTGATGGTCATATATTCCGTCTTCTTGGCATTTAGATGTAGGCCGACTTTATCTGCAGCATTCTCACGTAATGTTAGTAGATCTTGTGCACCACATAAGATCGGCTGTTAGAGCTAGATCATCTGCATAGTCAAGGTCTGTGAGATGTTGACTTTGGTGACGTCTAGAACGCTTGGGTTTGATGATGAGTCCCTTGTCGTTCATGATGTCAAGACTCTGAGGATGTAATCAACCACGATTACAAATAGATAGGGAGCAAGAGTATCTCCTTGGAGGATTCCAGTAGTTGTTGGGAACTCCTTTGTGGGCCCATCCATGGTCTGCACAAAGCTAGATGGGTTATCATACATGATAACAATTGATTTGAAAGTCTAGTCTGGGACACCATAGTTGGTAAGAATATGCAGCATTACATCTCTGTTGACGTTATCTAAAGCCTTGGAAAAGTCTACAAAAACAATTGAAGCTTTACTCTTGGAAATTCTCAACTCTTCTATGATCCTTGGTCTTCTGAGGGCAAGTATCTGAGGTAGCTGGATCTGCCTTTATGAAAGCCATTCTGGTTTCGTCTGAGAATGGGATCTATTTGAGAAACGATTCTGTTGAGCAGCATTGAGTTGTAGATCTTAGAGGTGTGTGATTCCTCTGTAGTTTTGGGTTTGTTGGAGGTCACATTTCTTTGATAGAGGAGTGATGAACGATGTTAATATAAAGCTGGTTTGTTTCCCAAGTAGGTGTCATTACAAAATTCGAACAATTTATCATGAAAAAGTGGATTCTTCCAGATACTGCAGGAATGTTTTCTTCAGACAGATCAGAAGCTCCTCTATAGAGAATGGTCCAGTCTTGATAGGAAGGGCGTCTGCTTTCTCGTGATTGAAGAAAGGTTCATCAAGGTTAGTGTTATTCTGAACTGATTTGGTTTGCCAAGTAGAGCGACGGTATGCCCACAGTCTAATTGCTTGAATTTGGATTTTGTTGCCAGTGGTAACAAGGCTAAACCGTTTCACGAATTCCCTCACACACACACCCCACCTCCGCTGGACCCGCCTCTGCACGCGAACAGCCTGTTGCCAGGCCCAAGTCTATGCACCGCAACTAGAACTGCACCAGTGGCAGTGGACAGTCCGTGGTAAAAGAGAGAGAGGCAGTTTCATCTGGATGGTAGCAGCAAATGACTGTTGTTTTAGGATTACCCATCAGTGCAGGCTTCAGGATGCGCTCATTACAGTTGACAAGTTTGGCACATGACTTGAGAGTCTTTGGTGATAAAAGAAACCCCACACCTCCCTTAGCTGCATTGTTCTTATTCTTCCAGGTGGAGGCTGTAGTAAGTGCATAGCCATGATGGATATTCTCCTGTAGTAGATGTTTGCTGTGCACAATGCGGTGTTCTTGTATGCAGATGAAATCAATACCATACATTTGTGCTTCATGTACAAGTTCTTCTTTCTTGGCTGTTGTTGATAGTGTCTGGACGTTGTATGTGCTGATGATGAAAGCACCATCACGTTTAGCAAAGTTGTCCATGCATCTTTTGTCAATATCAGGGTTGGACCTTCCAGTAGGCTTTAGGAGCAACCCATCATCTGAATTGTTATAGACCAATGTTGACTCAGGAAGCACAGACTTCAAATCCGGGGCTTTAACCCTGGTGCTACGTTGTAAACAATTCAGCTTGTCAATTAGCTAAATGATTCGCCAGGTCTCCAGCACCCTTTTCTGTTTGAGGATTGTCCCTTAGCCCTTTTCTTTCACGGAGACACTCTGCCACAACATCAATATCAATAACATCACAAACATGGGCTTTGCCACCAAATGGAGCCTTTTATGTTGCTCAGAAGTCCAAAATGTTACCATGTTGGATTAAGGCCTACCCTTCCACGCTGGCCCAATGCAGGTTGGAAGGGACTCTGATACCTAGAGTGATGAGTGCAGGTAACAAACCCGGGATGATCCCCTACTCTTATCGATGAGGTCTGCAACTGTTTACGTGCTCAGAATTGACTCCTCTGACACACGGGACCAACAGCTTTACATGACTATCCGAACCATGAAGCGCCGGTCACCCACTGCATACACCTGCACATTCTATGCAATGGGTGGGAGCGAGGAGAAATTCCATAATCACGCTTACACCAAATGGAGTCTTTAACGTTGCTCCGAAGTCCAGATATTGGGCGAAGTATATATCAAAAATGGCGGCCATTTTGAAAAAATGGCGGCCATTTTGAAATTGAAGATGGCCGCCGGAAGGAAACAATCTGTGATTTTTGGATGTAATATTTGTGTTCCTTGACATCACAAACATAGGTATTGTCGCCAACTTGAGCTTTCTATGTTGCTCAGAAGTCCAGATATAGAGCAAAATATGTTGATAATGGCGGCCATTTTGATATTCAAGATGTCCGCCTAAAGGAAACAATCTGCGATTTCTGAATGTGATATTTGTGTTCCTTGACATCAAAAACATGGGTATTGCCACCAATTTAAACCTTTTATGTTGCTCAGAAGTCCAGATATAGAGCAAAATATGTTGAAAATGGCGGCCATTTTGAAATCCAAGATGGCCGCCAAACGGAAGGGATAAAAAATGGTAACAATTTGATTTGGATTCCTGGGACCATTATCTACATTTTAAGACCAAAAATTCCAATTGTAGCAAAAAAGCCAACAAATGACACACTGTCCCACACTAAAAGGTGATTTGTATATATGCTTATGTTTCAATAGAAAACAAACTGAATTTATTTTGCTCCTATACGAAATTAGAAATGTCACAATTTTGTACCAAAGGAACAGTTCTGAGCTTAATCCTTTCAGATGAGGATATTTTGATAGAAAGCTTTATGCCAGTGTAGAAATCAGAATTTTCACATTTTTTCGGGACACCTGTTATTTGAAATCTCTTTGCACCTTTAAGCAGTTATCTATATATTTCTAGGCATTCCATAAGCGAATTAAGACATTACTTAAATAACATTCAAAATTTCTATTCAAAATCTCTATTTGATGAAATAAAGTGGGGAGTGGGCAATGTTGTAATGAGAGAAATATGAACGTTCTTCTGATGTAGCGAAGAATCGCCTTCAGTAAGTAAGCAGTCCTGAGATACTTTGTCCACAGTTCTAAGGCGACAAGGTTTTGTCCCCTGACGACACAAAAATTCAGCAGCACTACTGATCTCTATACAATGGATTGGCTACGCAACAGTAACTGTATATTAGATGAATGGAGCAACCGGCAGACATCTTGGTCTACCACTACAATAGCATTCCAGAGACACCTGTTTAACAGAAGTTGTATCTTGGGTGCCCGTTTTAGGGACATACCAACCCATGCGCGCACAACTTCAAATACATTGAGCTCACTGAATTGGCTTATTGTGTACTCACATTTGTATAAATGACCGGCTCTTAACCACATGCTTGGGCTCTTTTTTGGAATACCAATATGGCCGTCAGTGGTTGCAAATACAGAGCCGAGCTTTCCAATCCATTGTATAGAGATCAGTGAGCAGCACTAACAAACCAGATTTATCCACAAAAAAAAAGTATTTACTCAATAGATTACTTGAGTGTTTGGTATAGTTATCAATTAAGTAAAGACAAAAGGAATATGGTCTGGCCAACAAAATTATACTGTTAGTGTGGACAGAATAAAGGTGATCCGCAAAGCCAATCAAAAGTTTGGAAACATTATTCATCAAAAAATAAATAAATCAAAATAAATAAATAAATAAAGAAGAATCGGAGAAACTTACTTGCATGGTCTAACAGATTGACAATACTTAAAAAAGTTAAACGGTGGAAATCCGGAAAGTTGACATCACTAAATTAATAAGTATATCCTTGGGTATTTAATAAGGTATTGTACAATGCTTTATTATTACACGTTCCAACGTATGTCGTCAAAGAAGCAACGAGAACTTTGTTTCAATTTTATGGAGTTAAAAAAAAACACGGAAAGGTTAAAAGAACAAAAGAACGTGTCCTAAAGATCAGATGGATCTATAGAATACATAATATTATTTAAGGAAAGTGCAAATATTGTACAATAGTGATATCAAATTTGGCAACATGTTGCATATATTTGAGAAATGAAAAATAGATGATATTTTGGACTTAAGTGAAAATATTGTAAATAACACATTGATTAACTTGGCAGAACTATCATCGAATGTAGAATGTCCATGTAACATGTTTAATTTACAAAAGTCACAGAACAAACGAATGGAAAAAAATGGGAAATGTCTTGAAATTAACTCAAATTCTACTTGGCATGGAAAATACATAGGCGTAAACGTGATATTTCAAAATGAGCTTCATATAATTAGCACCACATAGCAGCTCCCATCGGGATGGCAGAAACTTGTATTTTTTTCGTAATTGTACGTTACGCTCTCTTCAGGGGGTAGGACACGATCTGCTCGATTTGGGCATTGGGGATTTCCAAACGGTAATTTGGGGAATTGCTACGTGCATTTACTATGGCAGTCTCGGTCCCAGTGACATTACAAAATCATCTCTTAAACCTTTGTTCAAAAGATCTTAGTAATATCATTATAATTTAGGGAAAAAATATTGACTTTAAAATCCTTCGGGGTTGGTGGATTAACCCTGCTGCAAAATAGTGTAATTTCCAATAACGGTCATTTAGGTTTAAATATTCGTGACCTGGCCTAGTGTTTAGTCAAGTCTGTGTGTAACCGTTCGATATGCGTAAGAGCACCCTCCTACCGTTAAGTCTTTGAAACAGACTAACACCCGGAAGTTGATGCCTAGGCCAGTCAAAATAGAATGAATGCTGCCTTAACCTAACACTAATTGCAACAGAATCAATTCCTTTTTTTTTTTTTTTTTTTTTCACTAAATTAATAAGTATATCCTTGGGTATTTAATAAGGTATTGTACAATGCTTTATTATTACACGTTCCAACGTATGTCGTCAAAGAAGCAACGAGAACTTTGTTTCAATTTTATGGAGTTAAACAAAACACGGAAAGGTTAAAAGAACAAAAGAACGTGTCCTAAAGATCAGATGGATCTATAGAATACATAATATTATTTAAGAAAAGTGCAGATATTGTACAATAGTGATATCTAATTTGGCAACATGTTGCATATATTTGAGAAATGGAAAATAGATGATATTTTGGACTTAAGTGAAAATATTGTAAATAACACATTGATTAACTTGGCAGAACTATCATCGAATGTAGAATGTCCATGTAACATGTTTAATTTACAAAAGTCACAGAACAAACGAATGGAAAAAAATGGGAAATGTCTTGAAATTAATTCAAATTCTACTTGGCATGGAAAATACATAGGCGTAAACGTGATATTTCAAAATAAGCTTCACATAATTAGCACCACATAGCAGCTCCCATCGGGGTGGCAGAAACTTGCATTTTTTCGTAATTGTACGTTACGCTCTCTTCAGGGAGTAGGACACGATCTGCTCGATTTGGGCATTGGGGATTTCCAAACGGTAATTTGGGGAATTGCTACGTGCATTTACTATGACAGTCTCGGTCCCAGTGACATTACCAAAAAATCATCTCTTAAACCTTTGTTCAAAAGATCTTAGTAATAACATTATAATTTAGGGAAAAAAATATTGACTTCAAAATCCTTCGGGGTTGGTGGATTAACCATGCTGCAAAATAGTGTAATTTCCAATAACGGTCATTTAGATTTAAATATTCGTGACCTGGCCTAGTGTTTAGTCAAGTCTGTGTGTAACCGTTCGATATGTGTAAGAGCACCCTCCTACCGTTAAGTCTTTGAAACAGACTAACACCCGGAAGTTGATGCCGTTTTGAATTCGCTGTTGCTGTTAGGTTGGCATGTCCTACCCCCCCCCCCGATCTCTTCGTATAGTTGATCTCGTTCTTATAATTGATATCATGTCTTCTTTTCAATCAAAGGAAAACGGTGATATGGAATGGAAGTTTGCTTCTACAGTACTCTGGATGGATATCCTCATGGACGATGACATTGTCCCTCCACCCTTTAACTTGCTACCGTCCAAAGAGGTATTGGAAAATCTATGGCAGCGTGTTTTACGGAAATGCAGACATTTACGAGCCAAAAATGTAGTGGATCACAACGGATGTAAATATACAGGGCCAGCAAAAATGGTATACTATCGCTATTGCCTATTTTTCATATATAACCGTGTGCATATGACTTTGTTGCTCTCACAACATTTTCAAGTTGGAATTATTACATCTCATGAATATACATGACATAATCATGCTATTTCATTGGCTGATCCCGATTACAAGTGCTATTTCCCTGCGGAAATATTTCGAAGTGTTTGCCTACAACCCAGAGTCACAGTGAGGTGTAATAAAACAAATACTACGTGGTTTATATCAGGGGAAATAGGGCACACTATTTTCCGTTGTTACTGGCTACAGATCTATCACCCCTTACCCTTCAGGTTCGGGGTGATATATCCGTAGCCAGTACCTCGGGAAAATAATGTGCCCTATTTCCCCTCTAACCATGTAGTATTTGTATACTGTAGTTACATGCACAGCTATAAATTAGTTAACATTCCTTAATGGGCCAATGTAAATAGAAGGTAAAACATTCATGAATATGTTTATATTTTGTTCTGGTAACTATATTGCAAAACTTATATACATTAGTATTACGGTTTGAAAATGACTCAATCTTATATTACGGGCTGAATATTCCCAATCTTAAAATATTCCTTATTGAATTTTTATACTGTCAAACCGTGAAAATATCATTAAAACATATCGCACCCTTTAGCTAAATAGACACATAAATCAGCGTCATTTATGATTTTGTAATAACTGGGTATCTTTGTATGTTTTATCTCGTTACACCCCTGTAGAACAAACGGAATGGAAAATCAAAGAAACACGAACGTTCCCAATACCAGGTAGGTTTCTTAAGATGGAGTTGTATATTGTATTAGGTTTAAAATTTTCAAATATATTGATAATATTTTTTTTCCTGGAGTTATAAAGTATACGTGTTTTCGATAAGAAATGATCCAAAGCATTGCCACTTGTATTTAATACGTTTGCAGGACAAATGTCCACACTTGTGCAGTAATTCATCACACAGACTCACATGTCCATACATTAATGTGCTCAAATATCAACAAAGAAATCAAATGTCTGCAAAGAGCTCTTTAAATATTCCTATATACCATAATATCCAATATAGGTGTCCATGCCAAATATATTGGGTAATCCTATATAGTAATATATATATGCATTATAGCTAATATAGTATAATAATATCAACATTCATATTAAATTTTTATTAAAAAAAATAAAAAAAATAAAAAAAATAAAAAAAATATTGTTCCTTTTATCCATTATTCTTTTTATTAATTTCCATTTTTGTTATTTTTTTTCTTTAAATTTATAATGGGTGACGCAGACAAACTGAGTTCTATATCCAAAGCTCATTGCCTGCTTGGGATAATCCACATGAAACTGCTACTCATGTTTCAAAGATTAAATCCCAGCCATATGATGCATTTCAATGAGAGCATAAAGAAATGCGAGAATATTCTAAGTCAAAATTTTAATGCACACGTCCAGGAGTATAGTCAATATGCTCCTGGAGCATGGACTGGACCATGCTCCTGAGCACTAATTCCCGGCCAAAATCTCAATAGAACACTTCGCAGATAAGAACAAAAACCAACAAACTTAGCTGGACTCCCAGCAATTTATAAAGTTGCTGATTTCGAAAAAAAATTAAAAAATGCGTAGATTCACAAATGCTTAAAATTAAAAATTGCGTAAATAACAAAATGTGAAAAAAAAATATAAAAAGCAAACATTAAATAAAGGATTGATAAAAAACTATTATACATTTTTTTTTAAATACAAAATTACAGAAAGAAATGAAAATTAATAAAAAGAATAATGCAGTTAAACCAAAAATTAATATTGTGGCATCGTTGGGACACCGTACAAAAAGGTATATTGTTCACTGGTTAGGTCAAATATATGCATAAAATGTCTTCTAGGGAAATCAAATGTTACTTAGTGATTTCAAATGTGTGGATGTTCGAAATGATCATGAATTTAAATGACACTTGGAAGTTATAACCTACATGGCACACGATATATATTTTGTTAGCAAGCCTTATTTATATGAAATGAGATGTCATTTAATGTCCATGTCGTCTAAATTATTTTAAATTGAATATTACACAGACGTGCTCGTTTCATTCAAAGTTTAGATATGGAAAAAGTAAAGATGTGAGGAGAAACTTTCACTTGAACCTATCGTGTTCATTCAAAATGTCAATCCACTCATCATGTTTGTGAGTCTTTGGAATGTTGATGATATGAAAGTTCAAAATTAAATGTTTTAAGGGAAATTATTCATTTCATTTATATAAGTTCTCACATGAATTGGGGTGAAGAGTTACTGTACACATAAAAATGCCCTACTGCATTGTTCAAGCCGGGGTGTAGCAGGGGCGGATCCAGGATTTGAAAAACGTGAAAATTACCCGGGGGCTGAAAGGCTGTAACTTCACTTCACTTGTCCAAAATGGGCTAATTTTGCAAGATTTTGCAGAATTACCGGGAGGCGCGCGTCCCCTCCGCCCCCTTTCTGGATCCGCGCCTGTGTAGTCTTGCATTCGTCTGATGAAGTCCTGTCTCATTTGAAGAGTTATCATGACCACACACTATTGGGCAATCTGTGACAACGTTGGCAACGAATTTGCCTGGGGTATTTTGAATGACCACTGCTACTTTTGATATGCCTATTAAGTTATTCACTAGTGGCCACTTTTGTGCATTGCAATTTTCTTTATGTGGATATTTGAGATCCATACTGACATTTGAATTATCTATCGTGATATTGATATGGCCATGTGGACATTTGTTTTGTTTTTATCCTATTTTGTAGACATTTGGTCGGCCTTTTGTCAATTGAGTTTTGTTATTAACATTCGGCCTAAAATTGTGGACATTTGACCTGGAAAACATATATCATGTTGTAATTTCAACACAGAAATTGCAATCCGTTGATTTTGATCAGCCTGACACAATTATTATAGAAGATTTTTCCTGATTTTGAAACTTGAATATCTAAATCTTCATTTACACAAGATATCCGTAAGCAACTGTTTCTCAAATCTTAAGGTGCTAAAATTATACCTTTCTGAGTACAAAGGCAGATTCTGATTAAAACAATAAAAAAGTAGAAAAAAAATCCATGTTTGTTTTAGAATGACAAAATTAAAATTAAAATAATCTGCGTTTAAAATACAAAGTTTCATGTATTACCATAATTGAATGTAAAATGCATTAGATAGCAATAATTATTTTCTACCTAATTAGAACCAGGCCTGTGAAACTTCTATATTTATCACGTGCAACTAGTTGGGGTAGCATGGTTATGATAATAGCATTGTTTTTTTTTTCACGCAACATATATTTTCGCGCCTTCGAGCAATAAACGTTACGAAAATAACAACACGCAAATTCATACCGTTAGTGTAATATTTGGAAGGAAACGGAGGAAGCTTCTGATAAAAAAGTCTTGGTAAGACGAGGGCCAAAAGAATGCCAAATTGGGAAAATATTAATTCGACGAATATATTATATTAATACTAAGTGGATTAGTGAGAGTCCTTCAAGATCACACGTGATTATAATTGCATACGGAAAGAGATATCCAACATATCGCCATTCAATCATTTTGAAAATAGGAACAATGAAACAGAGACAATACATATCAGATAAATACAACGTTCTATTTAGATTCAGTTTTAATCTTCTTTAATAGCGTCATTAAAATGTCAATGTTACGCTTAAAACTTCAAACAAACCCTCACCAAGTCCCAGGCGGTGGCGGCCAAGCCTCATTCATTATAGCAATTCACCAAAAATGTCAAAAGAAATTACAGCAATACGGAGTACAAACCACAAACCAATTTGGGTGCTTTGATGTGGGTCGGTCATGAGTGCTCCCATGACCTACATACGACCTCATCCTCGTTCGTTATTCATACAAACACATTCAGAAATAACCCTTCCAGTGGAGTTGATTCTTCAACTCCAACGGTTTTTGAATAAGAAAATATTCCTTGACAACATATAAAAAATTCAGAATTTTTCGTCACGATTTCGCTTTTACGTGTTAAACCAATGGCGATGTCTGAAATTGGGATTTCTTGGCCGCCCTCCCCTGCCAAATCCCAACATTTGAATACTGCCCTCAATCAGAGTTGAAAGCCGGATAGAGGTCTCACTCAGACATGGTGAGTTTCCTCTCATACTTCTAGAACCAATTTAGATTAGGTAAACGACAGCATCGGTAGTTTCAGATTATTTATAACCCCTGTTGAAAAGAAGAACTTGTATATTAGAAAAACGAACGTGTCCAAAACCCGATATTTTTGTTCTTTTTTAGCTTATATAGTGAGAAAGATGGAGTTCATCCGTTGCAAAATCAAGTAAATAAAACATATGTTTCATATGTTGATGTTTTTGCATGGAAAATGCATATTAACGTAGGCAAATATGTTTACATAGAAGTGCTTAACAGTGTAACTAGGGTGGTTTTAATGTACAAATATTGTTTTTCCCTCTCACTTTCCTAGACTCTTTTTGTCGCGATTATTACTGTATTTATTTTTGTGTGTATTTTAGCGTGTAATGGCCCGACTAGTAGAACGCTATGTCGGAGCTAAAACTGCCGGAGAGGTGAGCGTGGAGGCTGATGTAGGAATTTCCGATATAAGAGCTTTGCGGAACGATCTGCTCTCCTTAAAGTACGTATGAGGAATTTCACTTTCTAGCTTAAAGGTGCAACGAGAGATTTTGAGGCACCCAAATATTGTGTCATAATAGTAATTTCATAATAAATTAGACACCCAATATATTTCTTACCTTGTATTTGGCTACAGAAATGCCTTAAAAGAGAGAAAAAAGGTGATTTTGATTTGCTTATATTTCAATGTAAAACATAGGCTGAATTTCGTATTTGCTCCTATACGAAATTAGAAATTTCACAGTTTTGGTACCAAAGAAATATTTTTCAGCTTAATCCTTTCACATAGGGACATTTATGATAAAAAGCTTTATATTGGTGCAAAAATCAGAATTTTCATATTTTTTAGGGACACCTGTTATGTGAACTCTCTCGTTGCACCTTTAACTCCTCAACAATACCCATGTGTTGATTGTTACTTTTAACACAAAATATATGTGCAAAGGAGTTGAGGACAAGGTTGATGTGGCAGGGATGCGCAGTTTTCAAGTGGAGAAGAGGAACATGGTTGATTAAAAAGCGGGGTGTGTGTTGATGCTGGGAAAGGGACCATGGGATTCTTTGTTTGAATACTGAGATGAATGTATTATATGAAGCAATTCATTATTAGAATATAGATTATTTTCCTACAATTGTGTATTAAAGTGACATTCCGAGATCTAGTAGCGATCATAACCACTTCTGTTTTTCGCGGTAGTTCTGTGAATGTTGTATAATGCTGTTCCCAATAGGCCAATCTGTTAATATAATCGCAGTGGCGCGGTTATTATGCAGAACTCAAGACCCATCGATTAAGAAATCAAAACACTTTCATTATTATCATTTTTTAAAGGAGGGAATTCCTTTCAAAATCTGAGATTGTCTCAATTATTGATAAAAAATTGAGTAAGGCCTTATAACTTAGAGATAAATATAGGTGATACAGATTTTGGCGGTACCAAAATCTCAAAATGGCCAAAAAGTTCTTGAGTGTGTTAGGGCCTTCTGTTAGTCAGCCCTCGTTTTGTTCTGTTACAAAACCGACATTCTCATTCTTTCACATATATTTGGGGAATTAGAATGAAAATTCGCACAGAGGGAGGTAGAAGAACAAATCAAATATCGAACTTAAAGGGTAATTCAAATTGTCACATAATGTGTTTCTTTAATTAATGTTATACCTACTGACTTCTCCCTTCACCAAGATCAAACACGGTGCCGTTGCAAAAGAAAACAGCCTAACCTTTATTGTACTTTTCTTTTCTAGGTTTGAAATGTATCAAAAGCTATGTGATACAAATGATGACATAGGACGAACCATTACTGATGGCCTTACTATTAGGGATACTTCTAAAGATGCCAAAGAAATATTTCACCACACGGAGAACATAGGCCAGACAGTACTCGGTCAATTGGACTATTTAGCTGACTATAAAACGACACTGAGGAAAGATTATGCAGCAATTCCACCAGAACGGTCACCTACTCCTCCTCCCCCTCCTCCAGAAATGAAAGATGGATCTACACAAACTGACCCTCCACCGCCTCCTCCCCCTCCGCCGCCGCCACCACCTCCGCCTCCGACTGCCATAGGTACATCTCAAACAACTCCACCACCAACTCCACCTCCTTCACCCGTATTGTTTGAGATTTTCACGCAGGTTACCCCACCGCCGTCCCCTCCAGCAATGATTGATGAAGAAACAGAAATAGACGCCGGACTGATACCTCAGGATGTATCGACGATGGTGAAGAGGTTTGAACGTAAACGCGCGAACAGTCTGGTGCCACCAAATAGCTTTCGTCCTCCTATTGTTGAGCACAAGGATCCCTGGAGGCCTTTTGGTAAACCTAATAGTCCAAAGCCGCCATCTCCAGAATCCGTGCGGAGGAATTCCAGTGGAAGAATATCCAATAGCCATCGTTCTCCTCGTATTTCACCAGACATACCAAAGTCAATTGGACATGGTCGAACAACGCCAAATCGATCTCCTGCCATTTCGCCGGAGGCAATTCGTAAAAAACTTGCCGGTAGTCGGTCAAGCAGCATATCATCTGGAAGTCTGTCACCAGAATCTGTCCGTAAAGTTATAAGCCCAAGTTCAAAACGGTCACCTGGTTTTTCACCCGATTCAACTGGCAGAAAGGGCGTGTCATCGAGGGTATCCTCTCCCTCTGGAAGTACTGGTGGAGCAACCCCTAAGAAGACGACAAGAAAGCCTCTTAGGGCGAGGTCACCAAACCCAACTAAATCGGCAACACCAACGTCGACGAAACCAGCAAACCCCACCAAAAAAACAAGACCTGCTACTCCCAGTAAAAAACCTAAGCCTCCAAGGGCAACATTTAAATGACGAGGAACTCGTCGTTTTTATATTATGTATTTAATATATACACACAAGTAAGGTTACCAATAATTACAAAGTTCTTTAGGAAATATCTAGCTTGATTCCCACGACTCACACAATGAAGTTTAAGAATTCTGTATCACTGAAACATTTTATATAATATTTCATATCCATTTTAAAGTTCGGCCGAAGTTTTGTCTTTGAGAGAAAAAAGTGAACAATAATTCATTACATTTCGTCGGCCGCGTCACATACTGACGTATTTGCAAAATACGCATTTCGAAAAAACGGCTTTGACGATTTTGCGATTTTAATTTGCCACATACTGTTAATTAAAACATATATTTCAATTAAAACCTAGTGGAAAATCGCCGAAATAAGTTACATTTCAAATATATTTAACTTATCAGCTTCCAATTATTTAGATATGCGAAAAGATGATGTTAAATAAAATACGTCACTATGTGAAAAAGACAAAATAGCAATTTCAACGTGTAAATAACAAATACGACGCGCAAATACGTCGTTATGTGACGCGTTTGCGCAAATACGTCACTATGTGAAAACGACAAAATACCAATTCTACCGTGAACTGCAAAATACGTCGCAAAAATACGTCACTATGTGACGCGGCGAAAACTTCAAAATGCAGATACGATGCTATGGGCCTGCGCAGTATAGATTTTCGACAAATACGTCGTTATGTGATGCGGACAATTTAACGTTTTGTAAATACGTCATAATTAATTAATATTTTACTAATTAAGCCACTTTGAGGTTTAAAATTTGTAGAATAGAACAAAACAAATCTACATGCCAAATTTTTCCAAAAAGTCCAAATGTCGAATACTTCACTATGTGACGCGGCCGACGATTTGATGCCCTTCGCCGCTTACTTAAAAGTGACATCGAATAGCTTGATGATTGGCTTTGATGAAAGCACAAAGACGCATGCGTGCTGATATTTTAAAGTGGAAGTTTATGACTAGTGACAGCGTGAACTCTTTATTCAACGGGCATTAACTTTTCAGATATATTAACTGTCTTTTTAACTTTAATGAGTATCATCATTAAGTGTATTCAATATTTCAAACTAGCATATTATGAGCGATAATTTAAGAAATTTGTCTTTAATGATCTTGATCTTGTTATCGACCTCTTGACTTGGTTTGTTTGCCTTTTACAATAACAAAATCAACATATTAGTATCCATATGTTACAAATTATTCAATCAGTTTCCTTCTCTGCATGGTGTACTGCTGAATTTATATTTTCAATTCGATATTTCATGATTGTTTTGTAAATCTATAAATCTAGCACTATGAAGATGTTACATATACTCTATCACCTTCTATAAGTATGTACAATCTTGATTAAGCCAATAGTTGTCTGTTTTCACCATGTGGACATTGTGTGCACTTAAACGGTTACCGTTAGGTAACTCTAGCATTGTTCGGAATTTGTAGCTGATATTAATATTAACAGTTAATTGGTCAAAGGGAGGAGGGGTCGAAGGGACCCCATATTAATATGTTTCCACGTTCCCACCCTCTTGACTATCAACGGGCGTGTACATGACAAATGTTTCACGAAATACGTGTTTATTATATGCCAATATTTTAAATGCAAGTACCTTAGAGGGTGACAGTTACTACAGTGTGACAAAAAAGAAAATATTAAATCTAAATCCTGAATAAATTTCATTCAAATGTTTAATAACCTTTTTAAGACAGAACGTATAGTAGAAATGATACACTTTCCCTCGCAAACCATTACAAATACAAAATACTTGTTTTCATTAGAAAGTTTTAGCTCGCCTCCAGATTTTTTTTTTTTTTTTTTTTTTTTTTTTAACATATTAGTATCCATATGTTACAAATTATTCAATCAGTTTCCTTCTCTGCATGGTGTACTGCTGAATTTATATTTTCAATTCGATATTTCATGATTGTTTTGTAAATCTATAAATCTAGCACTATGAAGATGTTACATATACTCTATCACCTTCTATAAGTATGTACAATCTTGATTAAGCCAATAGTTGTCTGTTTTCACCATGTGGACATTGTGTGCACTTGTGACAGTTACTACAGTGTGACAAAAAAGAAAATATTAAATCTAAATCCTGAATAAATTTCATTCAAATGTTTAATAACCTTTTTAAGACAGAACGTATAGTAGAAATGATACACTTTCCCTCGCAAACCATTACAAATACAAAATACTTGTTTTCATTAGAAAGTTTTAGCTCGCCTCCAGATTTTTTTTTAGAAAGTAACATGGAATTGTACTAATTGGACATTGCTCAATATGTATTGAGGCCATAGTGCAAATGTGAAGAAGCATTTGGGTACAAACGGGTCTCAATTTGGCACAATAGTGTCTTTACGACCACTCCGAACACAAATGGGTGTACACTAAGCCTCCATCACATAAAAACGTAAAATAAGGGTAGTCGCTATGTCAGCGAAACAAAAGATGTACATGTATAATTTTGCAGATATTTGTTTGCCGTAAATGGCTTACTTTACTTTGCAAAACGGTATCTTTGGTATACACGCTTTATTCCGAGATGGTACAAACTATACATTTTTGTAATCCTTATGACTAGACGGACAATATGGCATTCATTTCAACATGATTGGAGTAATTTAAAAGTTTGACCCCTGTGTAAACTTAAATTGACCCCTATTGAAAAAGTGACGCCACAATTTGACACCACTATCTTGCATTGATGTAGAGGGTCCATACTAACTACCAAAGCTGAGATGTAGTGGGACTTTAACGATGATGTTTGACCCAAATCCTTGCTCTCGCTCTATAGTAAGATCAAGTCAAATGGCCGAATATGAAGGCAGTAGTGCTAAAAAGTTGTTAATTTGTACAACGTTTGTACTACTTTATCAAGTAGAGAGAAATATGCAAATTATAAAGTACATGATATAGTAAACACAGATATACATTCTATGGTGTCAAAACAGTATAATAACACACAACGTTGCGAAAACGTAAGGAAGTTGACACCATATAAGTTGATTATTACAAATTGGAAGAAGTTCAAATAGAAATCCAGTTGTATTGTAAAGCGGCACTGGCACATTTTCACAAAATTTGAAATTTCTTCAATTTGCTCTCAAATGATAGTCTAGGCCATTGGAAGAACAGAGATATATATTTTACACATAATAATAACATACCCCAAAACAGATAGGGACATTGATATGAGGATACAGATATCCAGGTAATTTGTAGGCTAACTTTTAAGTTTTCCATAACTTAAATAAACAAATGTGTATATTACATGAATATTTTTGACTCGTACTCACTGATATTAAAACCACAAAGGTTATAAGACCGGCCAAACAGTGTGCATAGCGTGGGAAACATGCATACGGCGTGCGTGTTCTTGTGTTAAACGCCATTTTCGTCGTCTGCTGAATTTCGCGTCGCCGGCGACGTTAAATTACAAAATCGTTCCCTTTACCCATAAGGAAGCTGATTTTGTCTTAATCATTTCGGGTGAGGGCTTTTGTATATAAAAGCTTTACACGCATGCAAAAATTTCGATTTTTGAAAAATCTTGAGGGGCACTATTTTTTAAATGTGCCAGTGTCTCTTTAAAGGTCCGTCTAATGTCATGGCCATGAGGTTTCATGTTCTAAGTTTATAATAAGAGAGTGTTTCTTCTTTTTGTCGGTCTTATCAGAAATTTTGCCAGAAGTATAATTTGGCATCATCAATGTGTGATGATCACGTGAGCGGAAACGGTTTGCCAGCTGTATTGCTTCTTATAGTTTCTAAGGTGATCAGCAAACGAACAGAAATGGGATTTTTTAGTTTCTCCGAACTAAAATCTGATTGCATCGTCGGACAACTTGGGAAAATTTTTGAAGAATGTTTTTCCTATACATCATAAATTTTTGGGTTCCAAACTCTTGGAATTGGGAACATTGTAAAGTAAAGGGGTAAATTGGTACCGGGGTAATTTGAATCAGAGTCAAAATGTGTTTCAGTGGTGATGCCATGTATTTGTCTCATTATAATGATTAAAAAGTATAGTTTGTCTAGGACTGACCTGTAGGTAAACAGGTACAGCCCTATTAAGGTTCGAGGTCATCCAGGGGTAAACCTTACCCTGGCTCCAATTTTGTTGAAATGGGTCAATTGTTTTGTCTTACCCTATTTTACAAAAGTTTTTTTTTTGTGGCATTTGGTTTGTAATTAGTGGTAAAAAATGGGAACAAGGGTCTACATATCTATAGGGACCGTCTCAAATTGTATCAGTGCCTGTCTAGTGCTGTCTCCCAAATAACTAAACTGCCTTTTCTTTCTTCATTCATGAACCAAGAGCATGAAATTTTTACCCATTATTTTACAAAGTTCCCACATTTTCAACAGCAATCTGGAATTTCAAAATGGCCGCCAAGGGAAGACGTTTTTTGCCAACATTCCAGTCTCTAATACTAGTAAATTCATGATTCTAGTGTCTTTGTATATTCCTGACAGCCTGGCAGACCAGTCTGTAGTCTGAAGATAACAAACGCTCCTCACTTTATTTCCCTTCATATTTTTTTCGCAAATGTTAGATTTAACAAAAAGCAGGTGCGCCGTTTAGTCATGCAACAAAAATGCCTGTATACCTTGTTTCAATGAAGAAATACTGTATTGTTTTATTGTTGTCGGTTGAAAATATGAAGGACCCGGACTATAATTTTGTTGAATATACTTTTTTTTGTCTTTCAATTCATCCAGCATGTGGCGAACGCAATACATGTACATGGTTCACCTCAGCATTTAAGACATTTCTGCAGACGAATCTTTTATATTCTCTGCACATGCTTACGGATTTTTCCGGGAGGACAGGTCTGACCAAGTTACCCTATTGACCCCCCTGTGACGTGAACCTTATAGAGAACGAAAAAAAAACAAAACGACGACGACGACGCCCGCTCTGCAAAGACTACAGCGCGTTACACATGGCATGATACTTTGATCCTAGTGCATATAGTGTTCCTGCTATCTCCTCACTATACAGGTATCTCGTGGGAAATTCGTAACATTTTTGTTTTCATCTCTGTTTTGGAATCTATTTTAGAACCCTCTGTAAACCTAAAACTAGTGCGCCAATTTTGGTGGCAAATTTTCCGCGGCCAAGATGGCGTCCACTGGGACACCGACATATTTGAAATAGTCGATTCATCAGCACTATCCAAATTGACCCCAATAATCATTTCTGTCGCTTTCAAGTCGTTACAATTCGACTACGAAAAACAGATAATTTTTAGAATAAGCCCGATACCAGCAACTTATATGGAGTAAAAGAAATACCCTGCTACAGTCTTATTTGATACAGTTATTTATACCTTTAATAACTGCTCAGATAGGATGTCATGGGGCAATATGACAGCCAAAATCTTGAAAATCTTAATAACAATTGCTTGTAAAATTATAGTATGCCATAAACCACTGATCACAGGAAAATCCCGACTTCTCATCAGGTCAATATCAAATAAAGCCAATTTGACGAATGCATTTTCTCACTTTTTGCTATATTAGCTTCTATATGGATGTTGGACCCATACAAAAAAAAAATAGAAGTCTCTTCTGGTTGGTTAGTCATCCAATTCCATATCTATCTTTCTTGACAACATCATGATGTTTTGAAGATTTTACATTTTTGGCTCCTATATTGGCTGACCAAGCGTTTAAAGTATGGGATCGTGTTAATTATTGCCAATACATATACATATATTTCGAATATATTTTCAACTAAGAACGGATTTGTTTCTAACATATCGCTTTGGATCCCATTGGAAATGAGTAGTGAAGACATTTAAAAAGTGGCAGAAATTAAATATGGATCCAGTAAGATATTTTTTCATAAATATTACTGATGTAGTGCGGATTCCATCATCATCAGCTACATGGCGTATTACTTGGGACGACCATATTAAATATCATGTAAAATATATTTTGGTAAAAATGGTGGCTACGCATTTGATTGCTAATCTCTAAATATTTTCCCGCCCAGAAAGCAACATTGAACAGAAGTTCCCACGGGATGAAAATTGTGGAGAAATATAAGAGAAGGATCGAGCTGCGTCTTCTGTTGTTTTCCGATGAATGTTTTAAAAAGCGAGTTCCATAATTCAGGCAAATTTGTTGTTCATATCCCGATTGACCTACGTGTTCCATCCAAGAATAATAAAAAAATCAAGAATTCTGGGATGGAACACGGAGGTCATGGGATAAAAAAGTGTTGTTGATTATTGTTGCTCAACAGTGCCGAATTTGAGTTGTACAGGACCTTTGTTTTTTGTGATTGCTGTTGATTTTTTTTTCCGATAGAATGCTAATTTTAAGGGGGGGAGGGTGGGTGAAGGGAGGCTCTCATCCTGTCCAATATATAATCTCCCTCGCTATAACTCCACACCTTCAGCCCTCTTCCACTTTATATTCCACCCCTCGTTTCCCTTCGCATCCACCATTCCTCCCCACACTCTCCCGTCCCTCTCACCTCGTCCCCCTTCTCGCCACCTCCATCCCTCTGTCACTATGTTTGCCGTATCCGGCACCCCTGCCACTCTACCCTGTCCCTTTGTCTACCCCCCCCCTCCCTACAATCGTTATACCTTTCACCAATCCACCTTCCTCGTCCTCTCTTCCTCCGCTCCCTACCCTGTCCCCTCTCCACCCCTACGTTATGTCTCTGCTTGACCAAGACCCTTTACTTAACCCCCCGCCCATCATTCCACCTCATCACTCTTCCTCACACTCTCTGCAGGCCCTACCACCTGCCCTTTCCATCGTCGTGCTGCCCTCCTACCGATTAATATTATACCCGCCTCTTTTTGCCCCACGTAGTCGTCTATTCTATGTACACGGTAAAAGGTCAAAGGGCTCCTTGCATTGTTGCCGCAAAAGCAAATGGGAAAAAAGCATGATTTACTTCTCATGGTACTTTAATGGAAGAGTAGATTTCATTGTATTGTTCAGTGGTCAATTCTTCTAATTTACACTATAAATGGGACAGTCATTCCAAAAACTGCGTATTCTTCCTCAAATTGTTAGTAAAGAAGTGGTCCTTTCAGATGCAAGTTGCATAACGAAAAAAGCACTGTCCATAGTAACATGGCTGATAGGTGTCCGTGAATGCGTATGATTTACTTGAGCGAATTGAGGGCCGAATTCGTGTCTTCAGAGGTCCCCATTAATTTATTTAAATAAAACACACCACTCGGCGATGTGTGAAAGAGAGTGCGTTCTGGCATTCGAAAATGTAAAATCGTATTCAAGACAAAAACTTGTCATATTAGATATCGATTACACAAAAGATATATAAATTATTGTACTTAGTAGACGTAAAATCTAACATCCAGTACTTAATTGTATAATAATTTTACTTGTTTTTTTGTCTTTGTGTTTTTTGTCGTTTGTTTTATTTTTGTTTTTGTTTTTTTAGTGACAAAGTAAAATATTCATAAAACATATTCGGGATACAATGGAACGCCAGTTAAAAACATAAGGGAAAGGCTGAGAATTAGAGATACAGTGTGGTCCAGACCAAAAATTAAACAGGGACAAAAAACAGAAAAGCAAATTATTTTAGTTGAGGTAGTAGTAACACAATATGAACCAAAATAATGTATAAAACACAATAACAGAGAGAACAGAGGAGTAGACAAAGGCGATAGCGGCACAGCATAAAAGACAACATGTAATGACGCAAACGTGGAAGTAAATTTAAGCGGGCTACCGCAAGGAAACATCTGTAACTGTGTGGATGCTTATTTGTATTCAAGTGGCATCACAAACACGGATATTGCCACCAATTGAGTATTTTGCTGTATTTGATTCATGGAGCCTTCTATATTGCCTCAAATGTCCAGATAATGAGTAGACAATACTCTTTACTAGAAGCATTTATTTGGCTGCCCCTATGTTGCGCCAGAACTCTAAGGAAAGATTTATTTAATCTGCCCATATTCAGGGTATTGGCCATAAACTTAATAGAAGCAAGGAAAACAAACCGATGATAAATAAAGTATGTACGTACCCTTAACCCTCGTCTACCGAAGGGGGGGGGGGGTTTGTACCGCCCTTTTCGGGAGAGAGTACCATGCCTAAACAACCAAGAATTCCCACAGACCTTGATTTGGCTACCAATATTATCTTTCCATTGAACAAAATGCAGTACCAACCTGCCTAGCTTACGTCACAAGACGTCATGACGTCGCATCCTCAGCCAAAACGCCAATTTGGGAACGGGTTGGCGTATCTCCCCCCCCCCCCCCCCCTTCACATAATGGTCTCGGGTCGAGCCCGACGGGGGTCGTTATTCGGCGGCTTTATGTGAATTTGGTTCCATACTCGTTCCCGCAGGTTTCTCCGGGTACTCTGGTTTACTCCTTCTAAAATCGCGGCATCGGCATAAATCAGTTCCGGTTTTATATATTTTTCTGTTGATGTGCGTTGAGAGCATTTAATGGCTGCTGCACAGCGGCCCGAGCACGTTACGGGATCTGTCGCGCATTTAAATTTTTCACAATTCAAATTATAATCGACACACGGTGAAAATGAGGATGGGAAATATTTTTTTTTTGCCAAAAGGTAAGAATACAGATTTCAGCGGTTTTGACTCTATGCTATGAAGACTAGTGTTAAACAATAGAGAGGCATTAGTGCTATATTAAGGTGTTTGGGTCCTCGATTCGGTATTTTCGTACTTGGTGGTACTATTTGGTACAATGGAAGAAAAAACTCTAAGCTATTCCTTTGGTACAACTACAGGAATCGGATGTTTAGTAAGAAAATCATAGGGGTGGTAACCACCCCAGGCTTTTTGTTACCAAAAAAATAGGGGTCAGAAGACTCACGGTAATAAAACCACATCAAACAAAACAGAGACATGTGAAGGGGATGTTCTCGTGCGTTGTCAGATTTATAGACTTACAATGTAATAGATGGAAAAGGTTTTACAAATAACTCAATTAGTTACATAATGCATTAAGTAAGTCTTATATTTAAATTTACTTTGAGTATCAGAAGTAGAACACTTATAGATCAGCAACATATTCACATTTTGAAACCGTATTTTCGCGATTTATTTCTTTCAGATTCAATCCCCGCTAGGATGCAATAATTAGTGCACTTTTACACATTAATAATATGGGTTGCCACAGGTCGTTTTAATTCAGTCATAAAACACCTCAAGCGATTTCATTAAGCCATTTACATCAATCAACGAATAAGTATGAATGATGTATATCTTTATTTTTTAACCACATTGCGTAGTTTTTAATGATATGGTATAAATAAATCACGACATACTCAAGTGGAAAATGTGATTGTATTGTATTTACGGCGGCAACACACAAACATAACGAAAACAAACTGTTGCATCAGTCTAGTCGCCTAGTCCGCGGTCAAACATAGACCAGTATATGACCTTGCACAACCGTCTGCCGACTGTTTGCATGTATAAGGCTTTATAGACACATTAGCTGGCTGCTTCCCAAATTTTGACGAATTGCAACTTTGCATACTCACATTACGTGTCGTTTGGCAACAGCGGCCGACCATTGTTGAATCTGGCAAAACCTTGGCCAATCTTCCACCTGCGCTGAGGGAGTTATCAACCACATCTTAATCGGCTGAGCGTGGGAAACTACACTTACCACAGTGTCAGATCGCGTGATTCGGATTTTTTCATTGCGGTACATGGAGATTGCGCAAAATACTGGCCTATCGTAACGATTTGGCACCAAAAATATCTAATAGAATGTCTCGTAGTGACCAGTTTATAATATAGGATTTTGAAAAAAGACGAATAAAGTGAAAATCCGATCCATACAGCAATCTTTCTTATCTTATCAAAAATTCGCTCAATCTCGATTGCTGCTGTCAAGGCATGCACAGCCAGGCTTACAAAAACTAGTGAGCTAACTGGTCTTTTTGTCAGGAACCCATTATAACATCAGATCGACATCTGATTCGTTGATTTCGCGATACCTAAGGACGCGAACGGTTTTTTATCCTGTTCAAGCTAATCGAGGAGCCTTAACAACAGCGTTGGCTGCTAGGAGTTCCATGCCGTATAGGCATGTCTAAGATAGCCGGCCAATTAGCGATGGGGATACGGATGGCGGGTGTTCACAGCAGGCAGAGATGGTCTGCAGTACATGGTGTGCCTTGAGCATTTGGAGATATAGAAGGGGACGTAACAGGGGTAATTTATAACCGTTTCATACGGGATTAACAGGTATATTGACATATTCGTGGATGTTTGCTATGTCCAGGTAAATTACTGTTAACACAGTAAGGCTAAACATGGATTCATGTCGTCCTGGGGTAAATTAATTTTAACGGATTAAAGCGTTTATTACAACCATGCAAAAAATAGCTGGGGGGGTACTTATGTGCAATATTTATTACTCCCTTAACAGCATAACCTCTGCTAACTGAATACTGGTGTCAGAGTGAGTCGACCAAAGCCCGTCGGACGAAAGAAGGTGCTCCAAACAATAAAACAAACAAGGATATGCACTAATACAAAACTTGAGCAAGAGTTACAAGATGGTGGCAACCATGTAGGAACTAGTTTCCTGATGGCTGGTATGGCATTGCGCTCTGGAAGAGTTTAACTGATGGTGTAACATGTTAGAACAGCTTCTCTGGCAACGGTGCCAAATGGATAGAGCTCTTGGATATAAGGCAACTTTTAATGCATTTATGGTTGGTAGGGGGCGTTTGAATTGGTGTTTTCAATGTATGATCACGGGACGAATGTGAGTCGCTCTTTGGATACAAGTTGGTAGCGAAATGTGGGCCATACCATAAAGAATTCCGGTATATCATTGTGAGCTTGCTGGATCAACGACGTGTATGTAAAGGATCCTAATGTACATCTTGGGAAGTGTTGTACATGGGCTGTTTTGAATAATTTCTAAAAACGAATCTAGCTGACATTTCTCTGTATTTTGTTCTAGGCGATTGGTAGCAGTGATGGTGTTAAGATTCCAAACCTCGCTGGCATATTCAAGTTGATTAGTAAATGCCTGGTGTTTGACTTTTTGTGAACAGGGAGATAAAGTTCTACGGAGTAGACCACGCGTACGCTGCTTTGTTGTTGACTTTGGTGCAATGATCATTCCATAGGAGGTCGTGTGAGATTGTGATCACCAAGTGTTATTACTTTTCACACCTGTTGAGATTTTCACCCAGGAGTGTATACTGAAATGAACATTTTGGACTACGCTTATGTGTGATTGTCATAACTGCACGCATCTTCACGTTGAAATGCATCAACCAGTTTCGACTCTGATCAAAATATTTAGGTCATCTTGAAGAATTTGGTGATCTCTTTTGGTTCTCTACTATCAACCCTGTACACAATACTGGTCGTCGGCAATAATTTAATAGTAGACTGAATGTGTTCTTGGATATCGTTGGATATAGATCAGAAACATGGCGGTCCAAGGACCGATCCTTGCTGAACCCCGGAATGTACAGCAACGCTGACGAGGTGTGGGTCCGTTAACAAACAGAAACAGATTGCAAACAATTTATCCAACCCAGTGTGTTTCCTCTAATACCATAGTAGTTTAATTTAACTGATAGATTTGACGAGGACCTTAAAAAACAATTCCGAGGCCTGACTGAATCAGCAAGACCAGGTCCGTTTGACCCACTGTTTTCATTTTCAAACCAGTTGTTTGTTGAGTTTATGAGTTGAGTTACTGTTGATAGGCATTTCCCTACCATGCTGTCACTAATTAAGATGTTTTATTGGACTTAGATGTTTTGCACATACTAAGAACGATGTGTTCCATTTATCTTACAACCAAGCATGTTTTAATGAAATTGGGCCTATAGTTGGATGATCTGATTTGGAACCATTTTTGTATATTGCCGAAAATAGGGCCTGTCTCCCCCCCATTGTGGGGGACAGTAAGACGTATCAATGCGTTGCTGAAATCAAATGGCAAGGCTGGAGCCAGCTCAGTTAGAAACCATTTTTATAGATGAGGTGACATTTCATCTGGACCACTCGCTTTTGATGATTAAATTTGGACAATTGGTTGGCAACACCATTCTACTTACTCCTATGTGTACGTGATAATGGTGCGTATGGAGAAGACCTTTGTCTTTCACAACCTGTGGTGGTGGTCCTTGTTCTGTAAAACACTCTTACATTGACTATTCAGTGCCTCGGCTTTGTCGTAATCAGTACACAAATTTTTATTACCAAGATTAAAAGATGGAAATCCCAATTTTTCTGTTCTTTTCATTTTTGACATAAAGACCAGAATACCTTGGGTTTTGGGCAATGTTTATTGCACCAACATCATTTTGTAAATTATGGTGTGGGAGTTTCGCAGCAATTTGGTCACATGATTGCGAAATTGGGCCTGTATACTTTCCGTAGTAGGTTTTTGTTAGCGTGCATTGGAAAAATATCTATCTCTCTTCCTCATCTTCCTTTTGATCTCAACTGATATCCAGGGCAAGTTAAATCTGCCTTTGGAAAGCTTGATGGGAGTTATTTCTGTCCACCATCTCCCTGAGTGAGTCTCTGATTTTATTCCGTTTGAGTCGATAGATGATTTTTTGGGTTTGAGGAGTGACAAGTATGAACAAAAGCGGAACTTCCCCAGATTTTAGTATGTTTGGTCTGCTTTGTTGAACATGTATATCATTCTTTCAGGTTTCTTAGGAAGTTTTGATTGGCACAAATATCAAAGAGGACAATACAATGATGTGATATCCCTGGTAGGACTCTATGTTTTCAATTATGTTGGGGTTTAGTGGTAACAGTAGTCTAAGACCTATTAGAAATTGGTCTAGTAATGAACGTAACCAGTTTGTGAAAGTGAGTTTTCAAATTAAAAATCCATAAATTTTTCAGGAATAACATTTGGTGGCATTACCAGGAACTGTGGACCAATTTGTCCAATCGATATCTGGAACATTGTAATCACCCGCCAATTACAACATTTGGATACTGACGTTTGTGTTTGGTCATGAAAGTAGACAATATCAAACTAATCAATCATCCAAATGGCGGTTCTTTTTGGTCTGTAGTAACTTGCCAAAAACAAGGGATTAGTATTACTGAACTGTATGCTTGCCCATATAAGCTCACAATTTTTTCACTTCAAATTCAGGCCTCAGCAGATGATTATGGAGTCCTTAGTTGCGATAAAGACCCCACCCCCGTGTTCATCACGCTCCGTGCGATAAACACTGGTAGTTTTTCAGGAAAACTTTCATATGTGGCAATATTGTTGTTACGTTTGGTTTCGCAGCCGAGAACACATCAGTTAATGCTGATCAAGCAAAGCACGAAAAGTAGCCGGTTTAGAGGCAACGGTTTATACCATTTGGCATTTATAATCATGCCACGCGGGTTGTGGTTTCAGAGTTTAAATCTGGTGGGTTGCGATATATGGGGCTATGAAGCTTTGAACAGGATTGAATGTAAGTGGTATCGTCGTCACTGTATGCGTCCTCAATAACCTTTTCACACCTAGATCACTATATGAAACAAGAATTTGAGTAGATAAGTACGGCTCATAAGCCAGGTACAATCAAGTTAGCAAAGCCACAACCATGAACAAATCCTTGAACACTATAACTTGTTTTTTTCAAAACAGCAGGCGCGGATCCAGGAGGGGGCGGAGGGGGCCGCGCGCCCCCCCGGTAATTCGCAAATTCTTCTTGCAAAATCAGCCCATGTTTGGCTATTTTGGATAGTTAGAGCCTTCAGCCCCCGGTAAATTTTGACATTTTTCAAATCCTGGATCCGCCAAGTTAACAGTATATTCAAATTCCCATGTCATGCATTTTGTGTGATAACAATAGATCGATTTATCACACAAGATAGCCCTGTCATTCTCTTCGACGACTTTCCGTCCCTCAATACGCACACGGATAGTGAAACCGGGATTCCCACACCTGTGTGATTGTGTGAATCAAGCGGCCCAGGATTAAGTCGATCTGTTGCCACTATACAAAATCCTAAAAGCATGGTGATAATTTGCTTTTAGGTTCAAGGTTGCACTGCAAAGCAAGCTCTCTGTTTTGAAGTGTAAGACGTCAGCCTGTCTCAAAAAGAATGGTACAATCAAACCGATTTTTTGCAATATTGTATCTCAATAAGTACGTCGTATTGTACATCACATTAAAGAGAAAATACCAGGCTTTCCGGGATTTTTTAATTCATCATCATTCTCATTTTTGCTTGTTTTTCAATCGAGAGAATAACTTCATTTTACTGCGGAACACATAATCGGGTTTGTGCCACTTTCTGGTTAGTGAAAACGGTGACAAATTAGTTACACATGAGTTATTCGACATTTTGTACAGATATGAAAGTCTTTAAAAAGGATAAACTTCAAAAGACACTCTAAACAGATACGAAAACTTTACGGTAATGGTGGAGTTATATGATTAGTTCTGGCTTTAAGATACAGTGAATAACAATTCGACATAACTTTTGTTTGTTAGAAAGAGAACCATAAGCGTATCAACCTGGAGGAGAGCGTTGTCTTTTGTCTTTAAATATCATGAAACGCAAATTCCCTACCAACACCCCTTGATTACGTTGCTTCCAAATTCAATTTTTATTGCCTTCAACAATTAGTAAATGGAAAAAAAATAAAAAAAATATTTTTAAACCATTTCTTTGGATTTGGAGTGTTTATTTTGGTTGCCATTACATTCCTTCTGGCATGCTTTAACAGATACCATAGGTATACAATTCAAATCTCCATTTCATTAACGTAACAATAATATTTGGTATTGTGTATTATTTATGAAAAGAAGATTTTATCATTGAACTGATGTATGTTGACCTTTTAAATAAAACTTGTGTCGATAAAACTAGACTGCCTTTGTTTAACTTAATCTGTGTTTTGTTTCTTTTGTCAAGTTGCAACTTTTTTGTGAGCGTCAAGACAGCAGTAAGAACTAAAACTGCGTGAACACTCTGCCCATGCATAAACGTGGCACAAAATCGATTTTGTATCTCACACTAAATTGATTATACTCTGGATTGACAAAAACAAATAAGATGAAACAAACACCAGTGGAAAGCCTGGTCTTTTCCTCTTCTTTCTTTAATTTGATGCCAAGCAAGAATGACTATTTTGAAATTTCATATTAACTCAATTTTTTCCTGATTGTACGCACTTTTTTGAACAGGCTGTAGAGGCTCTCATATTTCAATGTGGTAGTAAGCGTAAACTTCGAGGTTAGGGCACGGATTGGTAACCAGTTAAAAGTATCAGCCACACACCAGATTGAACGCATTTCACATGATGTGTGAGTTCTAATACTAGACTTTCACAACAACCTATATTGAGTGTGATGCATAAGATTTAACCCTCTTCTACCGAAGTGGGGGGGGGTGGTTACCCACCCCCCCCTTCAGTTTTTTTTTTTCCGGCTTAGCTAAAACCCCCTTTTTTGGTGCCACAAATTAGTTAATGTCATTGTCCATTTACGATTCTCGCCCTTTTAATCACAAACAACAAACATCCACCGGGGTATAGGTAAGATACAGGGTGATCCCAAAGTGATCGATAGGGGGGGGGGGGGTGGTAACCACCCCCCTTCGGAAGGAATAACCAACATGCCTAAACACAACACAGAACATTAACAGACACTTGATTTTGGTACCAATATATAGCTAGAGTCCTCCTCTTTCCATTTGATACGAAAATTTAGTACCAACTTCCGAGCAGTACGTCACAATGACATCAACGTTCGCATGTCAGCAAACTGTCATTTCCATAGACACCCACCGTGAAAAATTCAATTTTTCGCCAAAAAGGTTGAAAATCGATTTTCATGCGGTTTTTGACTCTACTTGATGGGAAATGACTAGTTTTATATCATGACAATCAATTTGAGCTATAATAGGGTGGTTTTAGAGAGTCGCTAAAATTGCGAAATATCAATTTTCCTCCACCCTCTTATTCAGTAGTTCGTACTTTCCTCACATATGACGTCCATGGTGACGACATAATGTGGATGTTAGTACTTAATTTGGTACCATGGAAAGAGAAACCTCTAAGAAGTCATCCTTTGGTACCAAATTTCCAGGATCGGTGTTTCGTAACGACAATTACAGGGGGGGTGGTTACCACCCCCCCTTCCAGGTTTTTTTTTTCCGGCTTGCTAAAACCCCCCCTTTTTTGTGGGCCAAATTATTTTTACTGTAATTGTCAATTGACATGTTCCGCGCTTTTATCCACAAACAACATCCACTCGGGGTAAGTTATGATAAGGATACAGGGTGATCCCAAAGTGATCGATAGGGGGGGGGGGGGTGGTAACCCAGCCCCCTTCGGAAGAGAAGTACCAAAAATGCCTTAACACAACACAGACACTAATACAGGCACACTTGGGATGGTTTGGTACGGAATAAGATAGCTTTAGTCCTCCTCTTTCCATTGATACTAAAATGAGTACCAACATGCCGAGCATTACGTCACAATGACATCATAAAGGCTTCGTATGTCGACAAACCTGTAGGAGTTCCATAAACACACACAGTGAAAATTCAATTTTCGCGCAAAAAGAGGTTAGGAAATCGGATTTTCTGCGGTTTTTTGACTCTACTTGATGGGAATGACTATTTTTTATAATGGACATCAATTTAGAGCTATAATAGAGTGTTTGAGTCGCTAAATTGCGAATATCAATTTTCCACCCATATTTTCATATTTTCTTCGTACTTTCCTCAACCAATGACGTCAGGGTACGACATAGGGGATGTTAGTACTTATTTTGGTACCAATGGAAAGAAGAAACTCTAAGCTATCTTTGGTACCATTTACAGGAATCGGGTGTTCGGAAACGAAATTACCCATTGGGTGTGTACCCCCCCCCCCTTCGGGAGTTTTTGGTACAAAAATGGCTCAGTAACTAGGGTTAACCAGAGCTATGACAGACTTGGGGCCAGGCATTCATTTACAGCACTAAGGGTACAAGGGCAAGATTCTGTGTAGTTGAATAAGATCACATAAGTATTACACATTTGTTTTGGCGGATGGGTGTGAATGCGAAAGGTGCCTGGAATAAACCGTTAGTTACATATAGGTGTTTGCACAATGAGCTGATAAAGTCTTTTCGATTCATCTTGTATCAAAAAATGAGTGAACTCCAACATTATTTCATCTAAGCATAACAATCATCACTTCATGACGTTTGCCCGGGACAATCAAATGGCAGGTCTGGTAAATAATGTTATTCTACATTAAACATTTTAAAGTAAATTGGAACAATCTCTCACCGTAAACTTGCTTCCAATGGTAGAGAGCACTGTTGTATGCCTCGCTGAGGCAGGATAATAATGATTAACGAAATCCAACTCAGTCACGTCCGGCAATCAATCATTGGGGTGCCGAATTTTGCAGTCTGTACCATGCTACCTGTATATGCAGCAGATGGTGGAAGTATCTCAGCTAGCGTACTATCAGAGAATCCTTTTTAGGGTTTAAAAATCGCCGACAAATACTGCAGAAAATTATATATCTGCACATTCCAGGAATGCTTAAATAGCACAGTGAGGCAAAATTTGAGATGGATGGCAATAAAAAAGATGGATTTTGGAGCAGCAAGAAAAACAAGTAAGGATAAGCGGAAAAGAAATGAAACGTCCTTTGGGTGGGCTGTGGAACGTCACTTTAGTTTTGAAAAACCTTGAGTGTGCACTAATTTTTCAAATGTGGCCAGTTCTCTTAAAAAAAACGGATCGTCCGTTCGGATAGACTTGTACCCCTGTATAGGTTTTAAATACCCGCTATACTTCGCTTTTAACTCAGTAAGTGTCTATGGGGGAAAAATGCCAATGAAAATCACCAATTGACCAACTTTTCGACATGATTATGGTGACCAGAAGACCCTCTTTTTAGATACGAATAACTAAGATAACTTTAGATTCCTTTTCTTCTGGGAGTGCAATGGCATTGTTATATTGTCACTCAGTTCAAAACATTTCAGTTGTCATCATCTCCCGATTCAGATCGAGTGTGTGGTAATGAGGTAAGCACAAAATATGTATTATAGTTGTTTTTATTTGCTGGAACAGATAGTTGTTTGGTAATAAGGTGTAAACATTTGCACATGGTTTTTGTCTCCTCCTTTTGATGGACTACGTGATTGTTAGACAGTTGGGTATTAGATCTACGCTACGGCCCACCGGAGATTCTGGACAGACGAGGCGGGTGTGATCCTTTAACACTATATAATGTCCAAGGGACCCAACATTTGATTTGTTTACCGGTTCTCGATCTGTTACGCCACTAATTCTTTCAGAATTTTTTTGTTAGCTGTGCGATTTTGAATAAGCTTTTCCTGATACAAAAATAATAAATAAACAAATAAATTTCAATCGCCCACGACTTCATACATATGAGGTGTGATCAAGCAAAATGAGTCTAGAGTCGGTCGATTCAATTTTTACTTGTCCATGTAACTGTGTGCAATATTAGGTGGGGTCCCAAAGAACCCCCTCTTGTGAAAAGTGTGATTTTACATTGGCCTCTGCTAGATATATCTTTGAGCTGATTCTTGTTGTAACATTCCCATATGGACAATTAAAACATTGAGACCCGCAAAAGCACAGTTCAGAGAGTGTTGTGAGTTATCCAGGACTTGTAAAACTGCAATATCTTATCGGGTTGTCTTAAAGCATTTATAAGATAATAATAATAATAACAGATATTTAGATAGCGCCTTAGCATTAAGAGGATCAAAAGCGCTTTACATGGTCTTACAGTTACCACATATACATAAATCTACAGTACAAGTCTTAAAGCTACAATCTTAAAATATATGACAACATATACATGTAATTTACTTTGGAAAAAGATATGTTTTTCATTTTCTTGCAAGGTTTGGTTTGGAGACATACGCATTGTTGCAGGTAACTTATTCCATAAATTTGTCTGATGGGCGGAAAGCTTTGTCACCGTTAGATGTTATGTTTCCTTTTGACACGAGAAGATTGCTCTCAACATTGGGATCGAAGATACGTGTGTGTTGAGAGTTGTGAGTTGACATTGACTAGATTTATCAGGATATGGGTGCAGCTTCATTTTTGCATTATATTTGTGTAATGGAGTTTGAAAATGATCCTCTCATTAACAGGTAACCCGTGGGTTGTTTTTAATAATGGTGTTATGTGCTCCCTCCGGTTTGACTTAAATAGGAGTCTTCAGCCCTGTTTTTGAATAGATTGAGATCTCCTTTTTTCTTTTAAGTAATACCATATAGTAGTGAGTTGCAGTAGTCCAGTTTAGAAATTACAAGTGATCTTACAACATGATTACATGTTTCCTCATGTCGCTGCGACTACGGGCATGTTTCTGAGATGAAAATTGAGTGACTGGAAAAGGAGAAATATGGCAGGACATGAACAGATCAGAATCAAAGTGGACACCGAGATTACGAACAATTGGTGATGTACAATTGTAGTTTCGCCAGACATTCAGGATACATTTTTGAAGAGGCCTTAAATGTTTTTGGATCCAGCAATAAAAAATCAGTTTTGTCCTCATTCAGTTGAGTTTATTTATATTATCCATTCTTTTATTTCTTTCCTGCATCTTCCAGTTTGAATATGCGTGACACTGATGTCCAGGTATTTTTGGGATCAAATCGGTGTAAATTTGTGTGTCATCTGCGTATATGTGATAAGTTCAGTCCATGTTTTTGTTTATTATTTTTTCCAAGAGGGTAAGTATAATAACTAAAAGTCCCTGTGACCTACCACAGAACCTTGTTGGGCAGCCCAAATTCCATGGTATGGCTCTTTGAACAATTGGCCCGCAACACAACTCTACTTTTACGTGTGACGTAGGTAAGACGACCCTCTACTCACAGTGTTTTAATGCCAAATGTCTGTGTTAGTCATCATTTAAAATGTCAAAATCAATCGTGTCAAATGCGGCACTTAAATCCAGTAAAACAGGGTAACTGCTTTGTTTCGTGTCGCATAGCACAGAGCAAATCATTTTTCACTTGATGGAGGGTGTTTCGTGTCCATGCATAGGCTTGTAGCAGATTGGTGTGGATCAAGCAATGATTTTCAGACATGTGGTATTAAGGTCCCCTTGGCATGCGCATTTTCAAAATTTTTGAAACATTTGATATTTGAGACGGGTCTGTATTTTTGGAGTTCGTTAGGGTCCCAAGGTTATGTTGTCTTGATGAGTGGCAAACAATAGCTTGTTTCAAAGCTGTTGGAAAGGTACAGACTGAAGACATATTTATGATAGATGTTAAGGCAGGTCAGTATTGGGTGATGCATGTGTAAGTGCCATGTTGGTATCACATCAATAAACAACTTTTTGTTTTGCAATTTACAGAAAAAGAATTAAATATTTTCTGACTTTATCATCTGTGCGTGGGCAAGGGAATTGTTATAGTGTCACATCAGTTCAAAACATTTCGTTGTCATCATCTCCCGATTCAGATCGAGTAGTTTTGTATGTATTGGTAGACACAAAAAGTATGTCAGTGTTTATTTGCTGGTGGAACAGAATATGTTGTATATTTGTAAACAATTTTGACACATGGTTTTGTATCCTCCCTTTGATGAGATAGTGATTTGGTTCGGACAGGTTGGTTATTTAGATCTCCGCCCCACGGTAGATTGGAAAGACGAAGGCTAGGTGTGATCCTTTAACACCTATATAAGTGTCCAAGGGACCACAACCCCAACATTGATGTGTTTACCGGTTCTCGCTCTGTTCCGCCCTAAATTCTTTCAGAATTTTTTTGTTAGCTGTTGCGAATTTTGCAGACGCTTCTGATACAAAACTAAATAATAACAAAATACAAAATCAGGGCCCAGACGGACTGCATGGCTATTGTGTGTGATCACAAGCAAAATGAGTCTAGAGTCGGTCAAATTCAATTTTTACTTGTCACCATGTAACTGTTGTGGCATATTAGGTTGGTAACAAAGGAAACCCCCTCGTGTGAAAGTGTTGATTGTATTGGCCTCTGCTAGAGATCTTTGAAGCGATCTCTTGTCGTAACTTCCCTATGGGACAATTAAAATCAGTGAGACCCGCAAAAGCCACCCAGTCACAGAGAGTGTTGTGAGTTATCCAGGAGATTGTAAAACTGCAATTATTTATTCGGTTTGTATTAAAGCATTTCTAATAATAATAATATATAATAACAGATATAGTTATATAGCGCCCTTAGCATTAAGGAAGGATCAAAGCGCCTTTACATGGTCCGTACAGTACAAACATATACATAAATCTTTAAAGACAATTCTTAAAGCTTACATCTTAAAAATTGATATCCAAAATCTACTGTAATAATTTGGAAAAAGATATGTTTTCAATTTTGCTTGAACATGATTTAGGTTTGGAGACATACCGCATGGTTTTGCAGGTAACTTATTCCATAAAGATTGTTGCTGAATGGCGGAAAGTTTTGTCACCGTTAGATGTAATGTTCTTTTCGAACGAGAAGTGAGTCAGCATGGATCGAAGATACATTGTGTGTTGAGAGTTGTAAGTATGGGGAGTTGTGACTTGAATTCGTTTATCAGGCTATATGGGTGCAGCTTCATTGTTTTGCAATATAGGTAGGTGTAAGTTGCGTTTGAAAATGATCCTTTCATTAACCAGTTAACCCAGTGGAGTTGTTTGAATAATGTGTTATGTGATCCCTCGGTGTGAATTAAATAGCGTTCTAGCAGCCCTGTTTTGAATAGATTGGAGGCTCCCTTTTTTCTTTTAAGTTTAATACAATATAGGTAGTGAGTTGCAGTAGTCCCAGTTAGAAATAGCAAGTGACTTACCGACATGATTACATGCTTGCCTCATGTCGCGGCGAATACGGGAAATGTTTCTGAGATGAAAATGAGTGTGACTGGAAAGTGTTAGAAATACCTGGCAGCAGGACATGGACTGATCAGAATCAAAGTGGACACCGAGCTAACCGAGACTGTGGTGATGCGTTACAATGGTAGTTCGCGGCATTTCAGGGTGGATAACATTGGGAAGATGCCTTGAAAGTGGTGTTTGGAGCCTCAGCAATAAACAAAACTCAGTTTGTCTCATTCAGTGTGACGTTTATTTATATTATCCAAATTCTTTGATGTCGTTTCATGCCTGCTTCCAGTTTTGAGAAGCAGTGACACTATGTCCAGGGATTTTGGGATAAAATTCTGTGTAAATTTGTGTGTCATTCTGCGTATATGTGCGAAGTTAAGTCCATGTTTTTGGTGGATTTATCTTTTCCAAAGAGGGGGAAGTACTAATAAACTATAAAGTCCTTGTTGGACCTACCACAGGAACCTTGTGGCAGGCGCAAAAATACATTGGTATGGCTCTTGGAAAAATTGCCCGCAAACACAAACTCTAGACTTTTAGGACGTAGGTAAGACTGAACCCATTCTACCACAGTGGTGTTTTTTAATGCCAAATGTATGTGTTGTCTAACATTAAAAATGTCAAATCAATAGTGTCAAATGCAGCACTTAAATCCAGTAAAACAAGGTAAAACTGCTTGTGTCCTGGTCCATAGCACAGAGCAAATCATTTTTTCACTTTGAGGAGGGTTGTTCCAGTGCATGATAGGCTGTAAGCAGATTGGTGGGACAAGCAGTGATTTCAGGAACATTGTGGGTATTAAGTCTGAGGATTGCGCATTTTTAAAGGTTTGAAAAACATTGATATTGGAGACACGGCGGTAATTTTTGAGTTCGTTAGGTCCCAGGTAGTTTTGATGAGTGGCGCAGCAACATAGCTGTTTTCAAAGTGTGGAAAGGTACCAGACCTGATGAATATTGATGATAGAATTGTTAAGGCAGGACAGTATTGGTGTGATGCATGCTGTAGTAGCCATGTGTGGTATAACATTTCCAAATAAACAACTTTGTTGTGCCAATTTACAGATACTATTTTCTGACTTCATCCTTGACACTGGAAGGAACTCAGTCATCTTAATCTCTGATTGTATCTGGGGATCATCCAGTTATTGTGAACTGAGTTATTTGTGTTTTGGTTTCAAGGTTGTTTATATTTTTACGATTTGTTCTCAACGGCAATTCCGCATTATAATGAATATCTGTCACAACCCAACCAGGATCACAAGCGTGCACTTATCTTCGTCTAACAGCCAGTTGTAAATTATACATTGTTAATAAACTGGTCATTATCAGCGGCGTGTTGCCAATGTAGTGAGTTGCCTGCATCACCCCCGTTTGATGTATGTGCAACAAAGTAATAAAATGAGGGTTATTAAATAGGTACTCTCCTAATCTTAGTATTAGTCGTAGTCCGTAGTAGTAGAATAGTAGTAGTAGTAGTAGTGAGTAGTAGTAGTAGTATAGTCAGTAGTAGTTGTAGTAGTAGTAGTAGCGTAGGTAGTAGTAGTAGAGTAGTAGTAAGTACTAGAAGAAGAAAGAAGAAGAAGAAAAAAAAAACAAAACACCCCAAAAAAACAAAAAACTAATGTCGTAGCATTGACTTATCTAAAGACGAAAATACGGGCACAGGCGGCTGGTTTGCGTGGATACCATTGAACGAGCGGCTATGGTCATTCAGTATTTATTTCAGAGTTTCAACTGCAGGCGTAATTATATTCTATATTTTAGGAGGGTTTTTATGCATGATTCAGCAGGAATCTATGACGAAGCGAACTCAATCAATGCACCCGCTAGGATCAAGTAAATAATACACCCGATAAAGTAATTAGACAACATATTCATGAGAAGTCGGAGAAACTGGCGAGCATGAATTTAAATAGATTGTACTGCCACTAAATAATAAAAATTCATCTCCTCCAAATGGATAAGCCCCCGACAATCCTTAATATTGCCCTCATTCTTCACCAAATTCCTTCAGTTTTTCAAGCATTGAAAGGCGAAAATATGCAAACATTTGAAAACATCAAATGCATCATAGTTGAGTAAAACGAGGCAGGAGACAATTTTTAATGCACATTTGCAATTCAACCTGTAAGAGCTTCATTAGAATAGCTCTCGTTGCTCTGTGTTTGTAATGGGACAACAGTTGTAATAACTCAATTATTAATACTGATATGCGATTCATGTAATATCATGAAATATCGTGGATTAGTCTTAAAAGGATAAGTAGTGTGAAAAATGCACTCTATAATTCGAGGTAATTCAATTAATCTTAATCGCGTGGCATTTTCGCTCGACAGAGCGAGAAAAATGCAACCTGCACCTTAACAACTGAAAAATTAATTTTGTAAAAAGAGTACTTGTGCACCAGCTTATTCAGGTCACGGGGGCCCGGGCTACCTACGGCACGGTAACGAGAACATTATGCCTGCGACTCATTGTCTGGCTAAGTCGTGCCGCGCCGAACTACGGGTGGGTCTATGCCGAAAACACCCGGGTGTTTCGGCAGATTACCTTGCCGTACGGTAGGGGTATCTGTCGAAACCTGGTTCGCCCAGCAGTCGGCCCAGGGGCTCTCTTTACAGCGTGCGGTTTGTGGCTGTCACGAAGTTATTATGCTCACTTTGCTGTACGGCCAGGAATGACCCAAAGGGTTCCGTTGGGCCTTCGGTCGCGTCCGCCCGGGCTCAGATAGTTTCCAACCTCCCCCTTTTAGGGCTGTTCCTTTGCTCCTCCGGGCGCGGGCCAGAGAATTTGAATGGCGTTGGGGTTGGAAAATTACATACTCTCTCAAGGCAACAGAGTGATTTCACCTTTTGAGTGATCTCCAGGGCCCCTTGCCCGCATGTGACAATTTCAACCCCTTTCAAGCCTCCTTTTGTCCATGGGAGCCCTATGTATATCAATGCATAGAACGTAAACATTGTTTCGAATGCCGGTACCCTTGCTTATAAAACGAACGCGAGGGGAAATCGATTTCATGGGGGTCCATGTATTGTGCTTTGGCTTTAAAATCGTTATTCACGTGTCTGAACTATATAGTACAGCAATGTTGTTCGTTAAAATGCCAAAGGCTTGATTTTTATGCGTTTCATTGTAGTATTGTCCATAACAAATCACTATGCGTAACACCACGTGCTGTACACAACAAACAGTTCACGTTTTTTATTTTCGGACTTCCCTTCTCCTCTGCCTAATGCCCCGGTACTTCAGCAGAGTTCTGAGTAGGAGGGAACATCGGCCCCCGGGTATTTTATTTCAGGCCTCGGGTGTTTCGGCACAACAGTAGTTGTGCGCTTGAGGTGCAATGAGTAGGTTGAGCACCCTTCTCAGTTATGGCCCTCCCGGCCCTAGCCATAACAGTTTCGCGCCACGCCGTCGTGGAAAGGAAAGTTAGCAAATGGTTTTTGCTCGAAATTTCAACAACGAGTTGGGGTGTCGGCCCTATCGCCTGAGACTTTCTGTGGACGCCTTAACCCCCCACATAGCTCCACCACGCGTTGCAAGTTCTTGAACAAACACGTTGGGGAAACTCACACGCACTACAGAGCCCTCCCACAACGGTTGCGAACTCCCAACGCGTTGCCGAATGTCCACCATGCACATATATAACGTAGTGCCCGCAAGCGTGTCAGAAGTCGCCAAACCGCGTTTGCGAAAGAGGCACAAGAGTTGCCGATGACGGCCCAATCAGACTGCTACCTCTCTGTGCCGTATGTACACCGAATCAGAGGTCCACCGTGTCGCCAAAGTTCTGGCTAACGCCATTGCGGAATTTAAAACGCGTTGCAAGCCTAATTCACAAGGCGTTGCGAGTTTCACAACAACTTGTGAGCTTACAAGTGCCCAAACTAAACAAAATCCTGCGTTTAGTGCCCAAGGGGGGGGGGGGGGGTTCTACGGGATCCCCACCCAGCTCCCCACACTCCCATGGAGTTGATCAGGACACGACACAAGTAAATGGGGTCACATAAGAACCCCATACCCGCACTAATACCAAAGTGAACCCTATATGCCGAACTTTGCCCTGTGCACCTATGGCCAGTGAAATTGTCCCCTCCTCCGCCCCGCGTGGGTACGCCCTTTCCCTCCTTCAGCCTCTCCCATTCTCTGCCGGTTTTTGCACCCCCCCTCCTCTACTTGACTAACCAATTCCACACTAACAACCTTTCCCAACGTCCACCTTGGTTTGCCCATCGCCATCCCGTTCCGCGCGGTCCTGCACCCTGCCCATTGCGCTACTCATCTCACAGGTTATTTATTTTTCCCGTCTCTTACACTCTACCTCGTTGCTCCTAACGGTCCTCTATCTCCGCCGAAATACATCCCAAAGACCCAATCCTCCGTATTCAATGACGCCTGGGGCAGATTTCAATGTTTTTTGTGGCTAGGCGCAGGCTCTCATTCACTCCGAACTCGCGCAACCACTCCTTGCCCCGTTGCTTGCATACCTGCGCACAACTAACCAAAAAACACATGTTGGGGTACTATGGACCGCCCCTTGGGCACTTCGGTTCACGCCATGTAACAACCCAATGGAGTAAGGCAAAAGAGAGCAACGGGTAGGTTTACCCCGTGTAGGACCTTGATCCTTATCAGGGCTGTAACCGTTTAATTAATGGTCGGATTCTAAGTCAACTATAACGTTTTACGATTTATAATCATTAAAAAAATATTAGTCCCATGTAGAACACAGTATTATCTTATTTACAATGTTTCCCAATTCCCAGAGGTTGGAACCCAAAACAACACACCCAAACAAAACCAAACAAACAAAAAAAAATATTCAAACCTCCCCCAAACTTTATCGATGGAAACCTCTATATATATTATGGCGTGAATCCAGAATACCGGCCCATGAGGTAAGTGCATCAATTATGTTCTATATGGGGTTTAACCTTAACAAGGCGAGTATTTATAGAAAGAACTTGTAATATTTCATATTATTTGGATGTTTGCTCACCGATCAATTACTTGAACGCGTAGTTGCATTTAATTAGGAAACGTCACCAAAGATATTCAACTACGAAATTCCATCCTGACACCTGCGCAAAAAAAGCAAATAAATCATAAAATGACTAGCCCTGGCAGATATTGTAGATAAATGCTGCATGGGAATATACACACAAACGCAAGGATGAAACTTATACACTCCTTCTAAAAATATGGAATAATGAACAACCAAAAAAACATTATTGATTGAAATTGATTAATATTGAAAGAGTAACTCGACCATTTTGCGGATGAGGTGTATTTTTTTCGATGAACGTTTCTTGCGAAAAATGTTCATTTTTAAAAACACCTCAAGTCACACGCAAGTATACGTTCATCACCCGATGTAGAACAATGTAAACGGCCCTAGCAGTGATTTGTGCTAAATCAGAATTCGTCTAAAAATCTTCACAACGTCAGCATGTTGCCTATCTGCCACCCAGCACACGTATCGTAATATACCCCACCCGGCAACTGATAAGACCGAAGAAGCAACCTAATACGGCCAACTCGGCTCTTTTAGTCCTTCATTGTCCGTCCGGACCTAGACAACCACTGAATGACTGGCGCTTCCATATCTTTGAGTCCGGCGTTTCTTCCGTTTTCTGCTACTCCTTCAGTTGACAAATGTACTTTACGTTACTTCCCCGCTGTATCCGTGCACTTCCTCTTTATCTTCCTGCAGCATTATCAATCACTGCATCCACTGAGAGTGTCTTTAAGGGATATCATTGGTCCCCACCGTGCCCGTATGCCGATCTGCGCTGGGGGGGTACAATCAGAAAAAACTCTTCGTTTTCAAACTTCTAGTGTCGCTGCCCGAGTTGGTCCTATTGTAGTCCGTTCTCTGCACACTTCACAGCACATGCATTATGAGACAGAATATTCTCTTACTTGTGGACCGAAGATTGATTCCCAAACGGAATGGGGGCTAGCGATTTCTCGTCTCACCCTCGTCTTCTGGTTTTCTTTACTCCCTTGCACTAATAGGCCGCCGCGTACGACAAGGCGGAACGCCCTAGCTATCTACTCTTCCATCTCTCGATTTTCCACTCCTTACCTGCCATTTGAGGAAATTCATCCTGGATTGAATAAAACTGAAGCCACTGTGAAGTGTTTACTTTTAAAACTCAGCAGACACCTGATTCACATATTATACCCTTGTCTCCTTTTACTACGACCTTACAAGGTGCTCCTCCCTTTACATCATCGCTACGTCGCGACCTCGACGTCAAGGCCCATCGGCTCTACCCCCACGACTCGCTTTTTACCTTGGCTGATTTTTTAAAAAAAAGCATGCCCCCCCCCCCCACCACCACAAACACCAAAACATGCAATGCGAATGGTTACTTGGACTCACCCGTATTTCATGTTTCAGCGTTACCTATAAACCTTCCAGATTGTGTTCAATTAATGCAACATACGTAATCACAAAGAAGACCGATCACGAACCACACATTTTAGCGCAGATTCAAACGAAATAAGTAGTCTCGCGCTGTCTTTGCTGGCCAACGCCCTGCGCATGACGAACTTCTTTTTTAACGCATTCGATGTGTTTTGCGTCGGGCGTTTCTATATTTTCCCAGAAAATAACTACGTTGGCAGCCCTTTGTGGGTTGATACTCTGCCTCGTCCCCTGCTGATGTCCACTGGCGTTTTGTTGTCATGAGTTTTAAGGAAATGAATATCGCCTTGTATTGTTAAAAATCTAGCAATAACCCGCTCCTCCTTTGACATAAATGGTAAGTTTGAAAGTCTCATTATTAGATATCTGTAGGTTCCAGCTGGTGTTAGGATCATTGGGTAAGTGATACTCAAAAGAGAGAGTTGTTTTGCGTAGTGGGAGCGTTTAGCCGGAGCTCGGAAGTCGAATTCAGGGGCACCTGTGCAATCAAGGTTTTGCTCATCCCTTTTCGTTCTTTTATTTAGGGAAATCATGGAGTTTGTGCGTCAGTGCGTAGCTTGAACGGTTATGACTGTTCGAATGCACTATCGTATCTGTGTAAGTGTTAGCGCCTGCCACATTGATTATAATTATCTGTGTGCACGCGTCGCATGAGTTTGGCATATTCACCGGATAGCTTTACGGGGGCCATCGACTCTGAGACTATTAGATAAAATGGTTTGAAGTTACCAAAATGGTAGAAGGTGCGTTAAGTGTTATGTAAATCTGTTGTGTATGTAATGAGAGTAAAGAAAACGATTCTAAAGATAATATTCTAAGAAAACGACGTTTTTCAAGGAGGAATGACATTCCTGAGAAACACAGGAAATATAAGCGTTGGCTGTGGTGAGACAACTATTTGCGGAAGGACATTTACTGATTGTACGATTGAATTAGTGTTACACTATACTTTTTTGCCTAACTTGATGACTCTGAAGGCATGATGATTCTTGTTATTAGTTGAGTTTTTTTATCACTGATTATCAATGCGGTCATACGACGGCCCAATATATAAACGTGTGGCTAAATATATATTAGAATCACATCTTTAGACACTGAAGTTTAAATAGTTTCGTATTCTCTAAAATTCTTAGATTAAAAAATAATCTACATTTGATGCATCAGGGACAAATCTAAAGTTTAGCCTAAATTGAAATCAAAATACATTTGAAATATAAATCTAATAGATGAACGCCAATTTAATCAAAAATTTAGATTTGTCCTCCGTTTTAATGTCTAGGAGGCAACAACGTTCAATTATTAATAGTTTTTAATACAGACTTTACCGATAAACAACTATACGATCGACTAACAATTCTATAAATATAAACTGTGCCTTGCCAGCTATTTGGACTCTATATGTGAGACAAGATTCCTAAGCTAATCTCGCTTATTCCATCCCCCTTCGATGGACCTACGTGGGATATTGTCCTTGACCCCAGGATACCACGTACCCCTTGTGGCCCGTTTCACCCGCAGGTTCAGGACACTAAAAGGTATCCGGTCGTTTGTAGTTGTGATGGAACCTCATTGTGGCTGGTCTCTTGTGCGGATTAACCCATTTTCACACAACGACCTGTCCCGCTCGCTGGTTGCATGTCTTCTTTGTCTTGAACTCCTCATCTTCTTGTCGGTGCCAGCCCCCAGCCATTATTAGTTGTGGTGAAAGTGACGGGGACTCACTCTCAGGGGTGAATAATCATGGAAATCATGGAAATTTGGGGCGTTTGCCTGCTTGAAAGTAATGTCCAGTCTCCCCGTCTGTGAGGGAAAGCTGTGTGGCCCCTGCCCTCCTGTGCCGGGACACTTCCCATTCCCCTGTCCCCCCTGCCTCCCCGCTGCCCGGGAGGATTGCTGAAGAAGGCAGTGTTCACACAGGCCCTCCGCCCGCCGGTTGTGTTCAAAGTCTCAGTTTCCTTCCCCCCCAAGGGTGTTTTATGGTTCTCCCTTGCCTGCCCTGGCGCGAGCTGCTGACTCACCCGGGCCTGTTGGAATGAATTTCACAATGCTACTTGTATACTTCGCAATGTGCGCCATTATTTAAAAGTTGTAAATTTATTTATATCACAGACGCAGTACTTTATTACGACCTTTCTTTTCATTTTCAATACCACGACTGTCTTGCCGGTATTTTCCCTGCCCACTTTGTGTATCTCAGTGATCGCCCACCCTGGTCCCCAACAGTTTTTTCAACTGCCTCAGATAATTAGCCATAAACTCCTGACCAGCTCCCCAAAATTCCCCCCCCCTTCACATCTCGGCACTGGACCCCTCCTCCCCCCGCCTCAGTCCACCTCCCCGTGTAGAACTTATTGTTTGGGCCCACACCCCTCGCTCTTGTGATTGTATTCTTTTTTGGGCCCGTCTCGATAAACCCTGGCACTGCTAGCTTGTTTGTTTATCATTGCGTCTGATAACTACGTCCAATGCTCCCATGCTCCCTTTGTCTCTGTGAGCCGCAATCTCTTTCGTCTACCATGTTATACTTATGCTCAAATTTCTATGTAATACTGCCATCGCCGTACGTACCGCATATTTGCGTATTTTTGTGTTTCATACTAATGACTGTATGGCCATGGTCATGTTCTGCATAAGTCCTTTGAGATCCATCCCTTTATATTTCCTCTTTGTATCCATCCTCCTTTTAATCCATTCAGGTTGACTTACCATTGGTTTTAAACACCAGTTAATAAGTTTTCCTTACATGTGTTACGAGGGCTTAGCGTCTGTAACGTCTCTATTCTCAACATCACGTCCAAACGGCCCACATTTTTACCTTACCATTATATATAATTCCCTGTTTTCGCGTACATTGGACCCTTGATGATACGATTGCGCGGTGATCTTAGTACCTTTTTGAAAGTAATACAAATGGTGTAAAAAAACTGACATCCGTCACAATTGTGACACCCTAGCTATCCAGGACCATCTAACAACTTTTCCTTTTTTTTTTACAGAGTTAGCAGTCCCAACCTGCCCGCGCCCTGTTCCCCCATTCCTTTGGGTGGCACCGGGACCGAGCACTCGCGCATGGAGGAGGACGAGGAAGCGTTTTTGGCAGCAATTGAAAAAGGTGATCTTCCACTTCTCATGGGATGTTGGCCAAGAAGGAGGAAGGATATCTGGCTGACCCTGGAAGTGTAAGAGACGCCAATGGCGACAGCCCTGCAGTCGCTATGCCGAAGGCTATGCGGTGGGTGGTATTTCTATAACCGTCGAGCTGTATTTCCACACTTTCACAATCAGTCGCAATGCGCTGCCGAAACACCCATGCTTTCCCGACGCCGCCGAACGCAGAGTGTTTCTTGACCTCTTGAGCTCACCTGGGTGACCTGATGAATTCGGCAGCCTTAACCCTCATCTACCGTGAGCCCATTTTTTGGTAAACCACAAGCCGAACGGGGGGGGGGGTATACACCCCCTGTTGATTTTCGTACGTGAACACCCGAGTCACTATTAAATTTGGGTACCAATATGATAGGCTTAGAGTTTCCTTCTTTCATTACGGACCAAAATAAGTACGTACATCCCCATTATGACGTCACCATTGACCGTGTCCTTGTTGCCCGTCCGCAATGAATCTCGGTAGGAACCCTTGTATCTTTCGCTATTTAGCGACGTATCAATACCTTCTCTCGCTTTAAAATGCTGTCATTTATAACACTAGTCATTTCCCCTACACGTTCGGAGTTCAAAAACCGCTTGTGAAAACGGATTTTCCTAACTTTTGGACAAAATGAAGTTTACTGTGTGTTGTCTAAGGAAAATGTAGTGTGCGCTGACAATGCGAACTTTAGGACGTTACTGTGAGGGAATGATATGCTTGTTGTTTCTCATTTTGGTATCATATGGAACGAGGGGCCATCGCTATCTGTTGGTACCAAAATCAAGTGTCTGTGAGGTGCATGGTGGTGTTAGCTTGTTGGTAATTCTCTTCCGAAGGGGTTTGGGTGTCCACCTTTGGGATCACCCTGATCTTACCTTACCCCGGCTGGTTGTTTGTTTGGGATTAATATCGAGCGGAACTTGTCAATGACAATTACATTTAAATAATGTTGCAACCACAAAATGGGGGTTTTAGCACGCGCGGAAAAAACCTGAAGGGGGTGCCCCCCCCCTTCGGTAGAAGAGGGTGTAACGAATAAATGCCCAGTCAGTAAAACATCGGATGTGGTATTCACCAAATGGTACACAATATTACCCATTTGGAGACGTGTGACACTCGTAGCATTAATCAAAACTAGTAGATTCAAAACCCTTTTTCTTATTAAACATCACCTAGTAGGTTAGCGTTATAGATCAAAACCTCGCAGGGCCAACGACAATATTGTATATCCTTTGGATATCTGCCACCACACCACACACAATCTTAACGTCTATGAAAATCGGACGGCGTAAGACGATCACACCGGCACTAAAAAAGGGAAGGGGGTAGAGGTGTACCCGCAACCAGGCATGGGGTCGCTCCAGTGATTTGGTTCAAAAGTATCATTTCAAATGAAGGGTTGGCTATCTTGAGCATTGGGATTTCCACTGAACAGTTGGGAAATCTTCACCCATTTTTTGTGAAGCTTTCACTTAGCTCCTCACGTGTCGATGGGTGGCCTAAGATACATGTTTGCGTTTTCAGAAAAAAAAAGTCCCACTGTATTTAACGACCCTCCTCCAAATGTCCTTGGTATAGCGCAGTAGGCGAGTGTGAAAATAAAAAAAAACTGTTTACGGGCCCGCCCGCCCCCCGTGCTTTTTCAGTTTGCAGAATGTTTTGTTTTTTCTTTTCTTGATTGTCCACAAAATCCTGCAAATCCGCTGTTTTTAGCCAACATTTATCAATTTTGGCACTTTTTTATCATTTTTTCTCTTGCTTTTTCAGTTTTGGGGATATTTTCGGCCAATTTTGCGCTCCAGAAAAGAAAAAAGAAATAATTCGCTACCGACCGACGACCCTAGTCGAAAGGCACGCTCGCCCGTAAAACAGGGTTTCTTTTTCGTCGACTTATGGATTTTTTTCTTCAAAACAGCATGTTTTATGTTAACTTTCCGATCCATGAGTCACCCTGATTATAGTATTACATATACGTGTTGATACACGGACCTTAACCCCTCGTCTTACCTAGGGGGGGGGGGAGTTACCACACCCCCCCCAACCGAACTCGCTCGGAGCGCTAAAAACGCTAAAAAAAATCAAAATCGAAAAAGCTTCTGGGTAATAGTTCTTCATACTTTCGGCATTTAGCGAAAAACTGTGAAGTAGGCACCTTCACGGGGGTAGGGGTTTTCTGCCGGTCACAGTCGAAGTTACGGGGTGGTTGCCACCCAGGATTATTCATGGTTGATTTGAAAATTTACGCACCGTCAGTATGGCTCTAACACCTCTATTGTTTCTGTAAAATAACAATTCTGCCATCTTTAGAGCTGAAAAACGCATGGAAATCCGATTTCCTAAGGTTTTTTGCTCAATGGGAGCCATATGTATATCAATGCATATAACGTATACATTGTTTCCGAATTCGGCTACCTTGCTAAACGAACGCGGAAACTCATTTCATGGGGTCTATGTATGTGCTTTGGCTTTAAAAATCGTATTCACGTGTACTATGTAGTACATGCATGCTTGTTCGTAAATGCCAAAAGCCTGATTTTTTATGAGTTTCATTGTAGTATTGTCCATAAAATCACTAATAATGCGTAAACACGTGCTGTACACAACAACAGCACGTTTTTTCGACTTCCCTTCTCCTCTGCCATGTGCCCTGGTACTTCGGCAGTTCTGAGAGGAGGGAACTTCGGCACCCGGGTATTTCGGCACTCGGATGTTTCGGCACAACAGTAGTTTGTGCGCTTTGAGGTGCAATGATTATGTGAGCACCCATATACGTTATGGCCATAAAGGCCATAGCCATAACGTTTCGCCGCAACGCGTCGTGAGAAAGTAGCAATGCGTTGCCGAAATTTCACAACGAGTTGGGGTGTCGGCCAATTAGAATGATGAATTTCTGTGACGCATTTAAACAAAAAATAGATCCACAACGCGTTGCAAAGTATCTTGAAACACGTTGTGGAAACTCACAACGCAATACAAGCCTCCACAACGGTTGCGAACTTCAAAACGCGTTGCAAATGTCCACAAGCCATATATAACGTATTGCCGCAAAGCGTTGTGAGAATGTAGCAACGCGTTGCCGAAATGGCACAATGCGTTGCGATGACGGCCAATCAGAATGCTAAATATCTGTGACGTATTTAAAAAAAAAAAGAGGTCCACAACGTGTCGCAAAGTTTCTGGCAACGCATTGCGGAATTTTACAACGCGTTGCAAGCCTAATTCACAAGGCGTTGCGAGCTTCACAACACCTTGTGAGCTTAACACTTAAGTGCCCAAACTAAACAAAACTTGCGTCAGTGCCCAAGGGGGGGGGGGGTTCTTAGGGACTCAACCCAGATAACCACACTCCCATGGGAGTTTGATCATGACACTACACAAGTAAATGGGGTCACATAAGAACCACATACCCACAATAAAAATGAAAATCCGAACTTTGACCTGTGACCTATGGCCAATTGAAATTGTCACTCTCCGAAAAAGAGTGGGTCGCACATTTCCATCCTCAGCTACTCCAATATAAGGTTTTGAACCAAAATAATCTACTCTAGAATAACCAATTAAACTAACAAACTTCAAATTCACCTTGGTCTTTCCCATAGACTTACACAGTTAAGAGCACGGTCATGACAAAATTAAAATTGATGCTAATCATATAAAAGGTTATTTGATTTAAGTATTATTAACTATTAATTAGTTGCCTCCTAAGGTATATATCTAAGCAAATAAATCCCAAAGACCCAACCTAATTATTCTAATGAAGCCGTGGGCAGATTTAATTTTTTTTTTTATCAGGAGAAGCGTATTCATAAATCAGACAATTAGCAAAAAACTCCTTGAAAAATTTGATTGCATAACTGAGAAATAACAAAAAAATCAAATGTTGGGTACTATGGACCCCCCTTGGGCACTTAAGTGTTAACGCCAATTTCAACAAAAAATGGAGCAACGGGTAGGTTTACCCCGTGGCGACCTTGAACCTTATCAGGGCTGTAACCGTGTAATTATAGGTCGGATCCTAGTCAAACTATACATGTTTTAATATTTATAATAATAAAAAAATATTAGTCTACATTTAAACACAATTCTTTATTTACAATGTTTCCCATATTTCCCAGAGGTTGGACCAAAAAAAAAACAACAAAAAAAAAAACCAAAAACAAAAAAAAATATTCAAACCTCCCCCAAACTTTCTCAATTGTAACCCTATTATATATATTGGGCCAGTGAATCCAAATACCGACCATGAGGTATTGCATCAATATTTTCTATATGTTTGTTAAAAACTATAACAATGCAGTATTATATAGAACGTACTTGGAATGATTCATATATAATTTTGTGTTTGATCACGTCAATTACCTTGAACGCGTGTGAATTAAACTTAGGAACGTCACCAAATATATTCAACTACTAAATTCCATCCTACACCTGCGCCAATAAAAAAGCAAATAAACATAAAAGGAATAGCCTTCAGATTTGTAAGATAAATGATAGCATGGGAAATAACACAAACGCAAGGATGAAAATTCTACACCTCCTTCTAAAAATATGGAATTGAACAACCAAACAAACATATTGATTGAAATTGATTAATATTGTAAAGATTAACTCGACATTTTGAAGGATGAGGTGTATTTTTTTCGATATTTCCCTGAAAAAATTTTCATTTTTTTCAAAAATCAAGTCCACACTAAAGTATAAGTTCATCACCCGTATGTTAGTAACAATTAAATGCCCTATCAGTGATTTGCTAAATCAGAAAATCGTAAAAATCTTCAAAAATCAGATTTTTGCATGTCTGTAACAAGCACAAGTATCGTAATATACCCTGCAAATGATAAGACCAGAAGCAACCTAATAAGGACAAACTCGGATATTTTAGTCATTACTGTCCGTACGGACACTTACTACAACACTTAATTGAATGGAGATTCATATCTTTGAATACTGCCGTTTTCTTCCTTTTCTGATAATTCTTCAGTTTGAAAATGTAATTTACGATAATTCTACAGACTTATCCTTCACTTTTAATCTTTATATTCCTGCATATTTCAATCACTTCAAAGACATGCATTATGATGAACGAAATTCTATTGAAATATGTTACAGATTGATTACAACGAATTGCTAGAGATTTCTAGTCTAAATAGTATTATGGTTTTCTTTAATTCACTTGCAATAATAGGAAAGACGAGTAAGTGAAAGGGCGGAACGCCATAGCTTCTAATATTCAATATATAGATTTTACATATCATACCTGCATTTGAGGAAATTCATACTTGATATGAATAAAATTAAGCACTTTTAAGTGTTTAATTTTAAAATAAGCATAACAATAGATTAACATATTATACACTGTCTCTTTACTTACCGACATGTAAAGGTGATAATACTTTTACATAATCGGCGTAATCGCGAACTCGAAGTAAAGCCAATATCAGTGATCTACCCAAAAGGACTCGATTCTTTACCTTGGATGATTTTGTTTAAAAAAAAAAAAAAAAAAAGCAGACCAAAAAAAAAAAAAAAACATGGAATGCGAATGGTTAATTTGGACTCACCCTGTATTTCATGTTTCAGTTAAAATATAAACATTACACATGTTCAATATAATGCACATACGTAATAACAAAGAAGACCGATCACCTGCAACCAACATTTTATTAAGCAGATTACAATACGAATAAGTAGTCTAGCAGCTGTATTTGATTGGACCCACGCCACTGGCGAACGAACTCTCTTTTTAAAGCATTCGATGTGTTTGCGTCGGCGTTTCTATATTTTCCCAGAAAATAACTACGTTGAGCCACGCCCCTTGTGGTGAATAATCTGCCTTCGTACCCTGCTGATCAATGGCGTTTTGTGCATGAGTTTTATGAACTGAATTATCGCCTTGTATTGTTAAAAATCTAGCAATAACCCGCTCCTACCTTTGACATAAATGGTAAGTTTGAAGTCTCATTAATATTAGATATAATGTAGTTCCATGCATGGTGTTATGATCATTTGGTAAGTTGATAATTCAAAAGAGAGAGTGTTTTGCCAGTAGTGGGAGCGTAGCCGGAGTCGAATTCGGGGCACCTGTCAATCAAGTGTTTTGCTCTCCCTTTTCGTGTCGTTATTTAGGGAAATCATGGAGTTTGTGCGTCAGTGGCGTAGCTTGAACCGGCTTATGACTGTCGGAATGCACTATCGAATCTGCGTAAGTGTTATGCGCCCTGCCACATGATTATTACTTATCTGTGTGCACGCGTCGCATGAGTTTGGCATATTCACCCGATAGCTTTACGGTTGCTCATCGACTCTGATACTATTATATAAAAATGTTATGAAGTTACCAAAATGTGTAAAAATGGAAGGTGCGTTTAAGCTGTTATTAAATAGGTTGTGTACTTTAATGAGAGTAATAAACCGATTCTAAGATAATATTTCTAATAAACAGTGTTTCAAGAGGAATACATTCCATGAGAAACACCAGAGAAATATAAGCGTGGCTTTGGGACAACTATTTCTGCGGAAGGACATACTTTGATTGTAAGTATTGAAATTAGTGTTACACTATAATTTTTGCAGTTATAATTGATGACTCTTAAGGCATGATGATTCTTGTTTATAGTTGAGTTTTCTTTATCACTGATCTATCAATGGTCATTACGACGGCCCAATATATAAACGTGTCTAAATATCTATTATGAATCACATCTTTACTAATGAGTCTTGAAATAGTTTTCGTACTCTCTAAATTTCTTAGATTAAAAACTAATCTAATTTGATTGCTATCAGGGACAAATCTAAAGTTTAGATTAAAATTTAAATCAAAATACATTGAAATATAAATCTAATAGATTAAAAAATTTAATCAAAATTTAGATTTGTCCTCCGTTTTAATCTAGGAGTGCAACAACATTCAGATTATTATTAGTTTTTAAATACAGACTGTCCCAATAAAACTATACAATCAAACTAAAAATTATATAAAATATAAACTGTGCATTTTGCCAGATATTTTGACTCTATATGTTAGACAAGATCCTAAGCTAAATCCTCGCTTTTATTCCATCCAATTTGATGGACCCTAAGTGGAGATATTGTCAGTTGAACACAAAGGATAAAATACCACTTGGGCCAGTTTCACCCGAAGGTTCAAGAAACTAAAGGTATAAGGCGTGTAACATCATTGTGAGTCTATTGTGAGATTAACCCCTTTTCAAACAAAAGAATATTGTACAGATCAGAGTGAATGTATTATTATGCATTGAACTAATCATATTATTTTTCAGTGAAAGCACCAGAAATTATTATCTTGTGGGTGAAATGAGGGACTCACTCTCAGGGGGACATTAATCATGAAATTCATGGAAATTTGGGGAATTTGACTGCTGAAACTAATGTAACAGTCTACAAGTCTGTTGAGGGACAAGTGTGTGGACAATGCCCTAATGTTGAGGGACAATTTACCCTTCCCCTATTCCCCACTGCCTCCAAGATGCCAGGGAGGAATATGATGAAGAATGCAGTGTTTAACAAAGAGCAATAAAGGAAATGACGGTTGTGTTCAAAGGTCTCAGTTTACTTTCAACAAGGGTGTTTTTATGGTTCTACCTTTTGCTGAAACCTGGAGCGAAGCTGAGACAACAAGACTGTTTGGAATTGAATTTCCCAATGCTACTTGCATTTATTAGCAATTGCGACATTATAAAGTTGTAAATTAATATGTTATATCACAAGAAGCAGCACTTTATACCTACCTTTTATTTAATTTCAATAAAGAATGTCTTGAAGGTGATTTTCAATGCCAACTTTGTTGATATCAGGATAGCCAAACAACTGGCCCCAACAGGTTTTTCAAACTGTCTCAGATAATTAACCAGAACTCCTGAACCAGATCCCCAAATACACCAATTCAAAATCTCATGAAAGCTGGAACACTCCTAAAAAGAATCAGTAAAACTCCAGTTGATATGAACTTAATTGTTTGGCCCAAAAAATAATCTTTGATTGTATATTTTTGGGACAGTCTGTAAGATAAACACTTGGAAATGTATATTATGTTGTGTTTATGCAATTGCGTCTGATAAACTACAGTCAATGATAAAATTATCCCTTTGTATGAAACGCAATAAATTTACGTATACTTTGTTATAATTATGTAAATTTCTATGTAATACGTCAATCGACGTACGTCACCGCATATTTGCGTATTTTTGTGTTTTTAATACTAATGGATGTTGAGCCCATGGTCATGTTCTGCATTAAGTACTTTTTTATATCAATCATATAATTCATATTTTTGTATACATAATAATTTTAATCAATTAGGTTTGATTAAAATTGGTGTTTAAACACCAGTTTAATAAGTTTTCAAATACGTGTGTTACGAGGGCTTAGCGTCTGTAACGTCTCTATTCTCAACATCCGTCAAAACGGCCACATTTTTAATTAAATTATATATTAATTACATGTTTTAGAGTAAATTGAAACTTGATAAGCTTGAAGAGGTTGATATTTAGTACCTTTTTGCTAAATTTAATAAAAATGGTAAAAAAACTGACATCCGTCAAAATGTGATACACCCTACGATATCTCAGACATCATACACTTTTCCTTTTTCTTTTTTACAGATTTAGAAGTTCAAAATGAAAGAGGAAATGTTCAAAATTACTTTGGTGGAACCCGAGGACCAGACACTAGAGAATGGAGAGGACGAGGAAGCGTTTTTGGCAGCAATTGAAAAAGGTGATATTAACACTATCATGGAGATGTTGGCAAAGAAGGAGGATATCTGGCTGAACCTGGAATGTAAAGACGCCAATGGCAGATCAGCACTGCAAGTCGCTATCGCAGAAGGATATGCGGGTATTTATATTTATAACGTAGACTAGTATTCCCACCTTTCACAATAGTCGAAATGCACTGAGAAACACCCATTGCTTTCCCGAAGGCCCAGAACGAAGTGTTTTCTGACCCTCTGGCTCACTGGTGACCCTGATGAATTCGGGGCAGGCCTTAACCCTCATCTACCTGAGCAATTTGTTGTAACAAAACTTCCCGAAGGGGGGGGTGGTACCACCCCTGTGATTTCGTTACTGAACAACCGATTCCTATTATAAAATTTGGTACCAAATGATAGCTTAGAGTTTCATTCTTTTCATTGGTACCAAAATAAGTACCAACATTCCCCCTTATGACGTCACCATGACGTCATATTTGGAAAGTCCGAGAAAATACTGAATATAGGTGGAAAATTTATATTTAGCTCTATTTAGAGACTCAAATGCATTATTATAGCTTTAAAAGCTTGTCAGTATATAAAACTAGTCGATTTCCCATTCAAGTAGAGTCAAAAACCCGCATGAAAAATCGGATTTCATAACCTTTTTGGACGGAAAAATTGGAATTTTAATGGTGGTGTCTAAGACATGGTAGTTTTGCTGACAAGCGAACTTTATTACGTACTGTGACGTAATGATATGCATGTTGGTACTCATTTTGGGTATTCAATGGAAAGAGGGGGCCTAGCTATCGTGTTGGTACCAAAATCAAGTTTCTGTGATGTTCCTGGGTTGTGTTAGCATGTTGGTACTTCTCTTCCGAAGGGGGGTCACTTTGGATCACCCTGTATCATACATACCTCGGTGGTTGTTTGTTTTGGGATGAAACTGGGCGGAAAAACTGTAAAGGACAATTACATAAATAATTTTGACACAAAAAAGGGGGTTTTAGCAAGCTGCGGAAAAAAGCCTATGAAGTGGGTGCCCCACCCCCCTTCGGTAGGCGAGGGTTGGTTAACGGAAATAATAAATGCCAGTTCACGTAAACACATCCGGCTTGTGGTAGCCCAACTAGATAAACAAAATACCATTTGGAGACATGTGACACTCGTAGCATTAATCAAAACTCGGGAGTATCAAAACCCTTTTTATTCTTAAAATCACCTAGTAGGTTAGCTTTAGTATTCAAACATCGCAGACAAAATTACAATATTGTAATTATCCTTTTGGATATCGGCCACCACACACACACAATTATTAACCGTCTCTGAAATCTGACGGTAAGGACGATCACCGCTGACTCTAACAAAGGAGGTTTAGTGTTAATCCTAAACCCAAGGCAGGGGTCCCGCTCTCCGTTGATTTTAAAAAGTACATTTAAAGAAGTGTTCGCCTTCTTGATCATTTGTGATTTCACACACTGAAAACAGTTGGAATCTTCACCCATTTTTTTTTTTGTTGAGTTCTTTCAACTTAGCTCCTAACGTGCGATGGTGGAAGGAAATAGGGATTGGATATAAATAAAATGTTTGCGTTTTTCAGAAAAAAAAAAAAAAGTCAACTGTATTTAACGAACCTATTACAAGTAATCCTGTGTATAGCGCATTTAGGCGATATGATGGAAAATAAAAAAAACCAACTGTTTTTACGGGCCCGACCGACCCTGACTTTTTCAGTTTTGCAGAATGTTTTTTTTTTTTTTTTTTTTTTAGGTTTCCAAAAATCATGTAAAATCAGCTGTTTTTAGCAAAAAGTTATCAATTTTGGCAAATATTGTGATCATTTTTTCTCTTGAATTTTTCAGATTTTGGGGCTATTTTAGGCCAATTTTGAGCTCCAGAAAAGAAAAAAAGAAAAAATTCGCCCGACCGACCGACCCTAGTCGAAAGGTCGCTCGCCCGTAAAACAGGGTTTTCTTTTTTCGTCGCCTTACTGAGATTTTTTCTTCAAAACAGCATGTTTTATAGTAATCTCGGCAATGTACGTCACCTGTTTATATGTATTACATATACGTTGTTGAATACCACGACCTTTAACCCTCGTCTTACCAAGGGGGGGGGGGTGGTTCACCCCCCACCACCGAACTTCGCTCCGGAGCGCTAAAACGCTAAAAAAAAATAAAAAATCGTAAAAAGCTTCTGGGTAATCGTTCTCTCATCCTTTTCGGTCATTTTTAGCGAAAAAAATGTGAAGGTAGCACCTTCACCGGGGTTAGGGTATGCCGTCAAAGTCGAAGGGTAAGGGGTGGTTGCCACCCAAGGATATTTTAAATTTTATGGTTGATTTTTGAAATATGTAACACAGTTGGCTCTAAACGCTTTGTTTATGGAAAACTAGCCAATTGCCATCATTTAGAGCTGAAAAAAAACCGCATGAAAATCCGATAGTATCCTACGTTTTTTTTTAGCGCAAAAAATAATTGGATTTTCGCCTATTTTCTATGGAAATGCCAATTTTGCCGACTCGCGGACTTGATGACGTCATTGTGACGCCATACTAAGTATGCTGGTACTCTTTTTGGTATCAATGGAAAGAGGAGGACCATAGCTATCCACTGGTATCAAAATCATAAGCATCGGGTGATTTATAAAAAAAAAATCTCGAGGGGGGCACCCCCCCGGTAAACCGTGTTACAAAAATGGCTTGGTAAGACAAGGGTTAATCCCATGGGCTATTTTGCAAGTTTGGGTATTATAATGACGTCAATCAGTTGCAAAAATATAACAATAATTATGCAATAATATTTAGCTAGATTCTATACTCTATTAAATACGCCAAACAAATCGATTTAGAGCTTTGATGTGGGTCGGTCATCATGGTCATAGGACTACACGTCACCCATAAACGACCTCGTCCTCGTCCGTGTTAGTAATACGGAGGTTGCTGGTTTGAATCCGGTCAAGTGCACGTGTTTTGTTGTTCTAACACGCGTGCCACTGTCATCTTTAGGAACAAATTAATAAAAAAAGATTCAATACTATCTGATACTAGAAATTGTTGCTTTACAACATCCACCAGAGAAAAATAAGATAATTAACTAAAAGTATATTCAAACCCTTTGTTTTATGTTGGGAAGCCTTCAGATCTACAAAATGTATATCATTTTGTACATCCAGAATACATTTCACTGTGGAGTTTTTCAACATGCATCAATATAAAAATAAAGCCAAGTAGGTCAAATACGCCTTTATTTTAGGAGCCAATAGCTATGTCGACCACTCATGAGGAAAATAATCTCTAATATCACAGCTCATCATGATCATATCTCGCCAGCAAGACAAATATTGATATAAACATCCAACATGCTGTAAATGCATTTAACATACCTTTGAAGGTTCGCACATATAAATCATATACGAACAGAGCAAATGAACAAACGCAAATATTAAAAGAAGCTGAAGACGACATTATGAATACAAGAACATGTTATAGCAATTTGGAGCAATATAGTTATTCAACCATATGCATGATTCTTGTGTACCATGAAGTGTGTCTAAACACCATTAAAACAACATTCAGGTTATGTTACATTACTGTTAAATGTTAGCCAAGAGGCCCTAATTTCAATAGCTGCCCTATGAAAAAAAAATGATTTACAGACATTCCTACGAGTTTCAATGCTCGAATCATAACAAATCACTTGAGAAGTATTGTCAATGATTTGACTACCTTTTGGATAGAATATTAACGTTGTTTGGCTCACGCACTTAGAACATACTTATATGACATTTTTATTATTAATATGACATGTTTTTCCGAACAAGAAGCTCCAAACGTTCGCCATTTTGAAACAATGTGATTTGAATAAACTTTAGCGGGGAAAAATTTTATTGCAATTACAATAAGACTCCAATATATTGAAATCGAAAAAGCCGAAACCAATCTATCCATTTTTTTTACTAACTTAAACATTTTAAAAATAACCACAAAATATCATACAAAACAGGTATTGGAGTTATCATCGCCGTTTTCAAATGAAACTCGTCTGTACATGAAAGCCAAGAACATGTGGGTATATAATAGATAATATATATATATAATATGAATGGATATAGGATAGATTATATATATATATATTATATATATATATAATATATTATATATATTATATATATATTAGCTCTACTTCATTAGTATCGAGCCACAATATTATTGTAAGCCAATAAGAGCTGTATTGTTACTGAAGTTACTATCATTGTCTTAGCTGTGGCCATCAGACTTCCACTGCTAAATGCTCCTAGACAAATATTTCATAAGCAGACGTCGGTAAAACACCTTCATGCTTACACCACAAAATCTACTGTGTTAACAAGTACTCAACATGCACACTGTTGGAAAAAAAAGTAGAACATTTTTATATAATATGATTTCGATGTTTTTGCATCTTGGGATTGTTTAATTGTTGTAGGCTTATTTGTACAGGAAACAAACCACTTTTTCCAATTTCTTTAAAACTTATCGAGGTGTTTTATTAGGGGCTCATTTGTAACGAAAAAAAGATCGTTTATGGCCCAAAGCAGATTGTTTTTGACTCGTGGCGTTTCTTAAGGTACAACGAGAGATTTCACATAACGAGTCTCCCTAAAAATGTAAAAGTTCTTATATTCTACTGATGTGAAGCTTTCTACCAAAAATATCCCCATCTCAAAAGATTAAGCTGAGAATTATTTCCTTGGTACAAAAATTGCGAAATTTCTAGTTTTCTATTATAGGAGCAAATGTTTTATATTAAAATATAAGCATATTAAAATCACCTTTGTTTTCACTCTTAAAACATTTCTGTAGACAAAACTTAAGAAAATATTGCGTGTCTAATCTGTATGAAACGGGTTGGTACATTTTGTGACCTCACTTTTTCTGCTCCCAGTTGAATTCAGCAGACTTGACGGAATAAAGTACAGTATTCCCTGCACTTTATTCCGTCAAGGCTGCTGAATTGAACTGGGAGCAGACAGAGTGGGTGCAGTAAATATACCAACCCGTATGAAACAACTGAACACATGTATGACAGAAAATATGGCTGTTTTGTAATCCCCCATGGCACCCTTAAACAGAAAAAAAAAACATGGTTTATCTAATTTTTTAATTGCGAGCATACTTGTACAAAAAAATCGTGTTTGATAACGATTCTATTTGTAATTACAGAAAATCTTTCGGCAATTATTTTCAAGCAAGGGCAGATACAGTCGTGTTTCCTTGGTGCTTTCTTTATCTTTACTAACTTTATGCGCATATTACTCTTTTTTAGAACTTAGTGGCTTTTTACGTAGTTAACGTCTTTTTGTCAGATCCATTAGAACGGAAATAAAATAAGGAATAATACTCTTTTGATACATGTGGTATTTGGGCCTCATGTAGCGCTCTTATTTCATCCATAACAAAATGCACTCGCAGAATATAGCCTTGTTTGGCAGGGCTACAGGTAAGTAAGTACCCGTGTCAAAGGGGATTGTTCCGGTCGCCTTTGGGACCCCTTTATTTACTTATTAGTTGTGGTATTGGTGTCCTTGTAGTACACACGTGTTTCAATGCTAATTACTAGATACCATGCGATTCTCCTGTGCCAGAAGTTTGTGGTATTTGGTGGTTTTTGAATCTAATGATTGATACTTGATAGTTTCTTATGAAATTAAGGGTACATGGGCGCATTAAATTGTACGGATTTACATTACACACAAGTGTCTGCATGCAATTATGTCAAAAATACTTGTCCATCTGAAAATTTACATAGCTATGCTGGTAGCAGAAATTAGGCTGTCATAAATACCGATTGAATTTCAGAACTAATTTTTAATAAAGATAAAATGTTAAGATATGATAACGTCACAGATATTCAATTATTCCCTTTGTATATGGTATCATGTGTGTGTGTGTGTGTGTGTGTGTGTGTGTGTGTGTGTATGTGTGTGCAAACGTTGTGCTCCCATTGAAGGCGTTGAATTTAATCTCATTTTGCGTTGCAGTTTATTATGTTGTGCACCACACAATGATTCCACCTATTTGGTTATCCTTTCAGGGGATTGATATACGAGTGAAATATGTATAGCAGTTACATATAATCTGGAATCAATGTACCATGGTAATAAATACTGAAGGTGACGGCGGTATCAACTTAGACTGAGGAAATGATTCCTTTCTTATATGTTTAATAGTTGAATACGGTTTACATTGGAATAGATCTATAGAAATGTATGTCTAGTCCTTTTTCAGACTAAAGAAGAGAGCAGGCTATTATTGTGATTGCCACGTCATGAATGACGAACTTTCACACATTCATAACACCAATCGTACTCGCTGCACACGCAATGATTTTCCCATAGTAAAGGTATTTTCATTCAAAGAAGTATTAGTATTGTTCAAAACAGCAGAAACGCCCTGACAGGGCCTCTACAACCATTCCTCAATTTTCCATCCCTAGTCACAATTATTCTTTATCTTTACATACTTTTCTTCAAAAGTGGTAAGTCCAAATGTTATTTTAGTTATTATTTTTAATCTATTATACTTTATCATTGGTTAAATGTAACATACAGTAATGACAGAAAAAAATCATTACAAAATACAGAATTTTCACTGGGTGGCATAACAAATTTTTATGACAAATTGCACAAATACCAGTGAAATAAAGGACGGGATTAAGATGGGACAAAGCACCCTAGGACCATCCCCAATCAACATAAAGGGATGGAGCTTTTAAGCAACGCTGGGATGGGTCAACCTCGAAACTGATCATAAGAATAGTTTTATTCATCTAGACGAGTGGCTTAATAAATAGAGCAAGTCTGCATTTACATACTTATTGAGCAATTGTAAAGTCAAACGCTAGAAGGGTGCAGAATTAAGGTGGGTGTTCCGATTTATTGTTCTTGTTTTTTCCACTTGATTGAGGCCTGTCACCCCTGCATACCTTAATCTCACAATCATGGGAAACGAACTTGCGGTGTTTTGATAATAGAATCGATATGCATCATTGCAAGGCCCTATTCATACTGTGCTATATATTGATGGTTAACCACTAAAACCCAGTTTTTTGGTTTATATATCTGCAAAGAAGTGGATTTTGAAGCTGCAATTTCAGGACGATAAATGAGAAAAATCCGGTCTTTCACTGAATATCAAATTTTTAATACTCTTCCGTTAAATTAGGTGTCCCAAGCGAGCGTAACACGCACCTTTAATCATTTTATCAACTAGTTTTTAGTTAACCCTAAAAGAAAGCCGGGCTTTGGACCCAATGCCCCCATATCTCGAAACGGAATTGACGACTATCATATGTGGGTGGGTACCAACATGATAATATGTAAAAGTAACAAACATTCTTGTATGAACGTCACAGTGACGTCAAACAGACGTCATGCCAAATGCGAAAATCTAAAAAATCACAAAATTCATGGTTTTTCGCAATTTTTCAATGCAAAAGTTTGATTTTTTATTGGCAATGATTGTGTCAAAGTATGCGCACCCATGCTCTTACACTAGTTGAGCAGTTAAGGGGATTTTCTGGCAGAATCGTTTCAAGTTTTTGAAGAAGCACAGAAACTTTGTACCATGACTTTCTATACATCAGAGTTCCGAAAACATAGACCCAAAAATATTATGCCCCTGGTGGCGGCCATATTACATTCCAAAATGGCCTCAAATAACGTTTTGTAAGCCATAATTATTTCGCTACAAACAGCGCTTATATGCAAGATCAAGTGTCTATAAACCTATGTTTTTGATACCAAGTAACCCTTTGGGTGGTCTATATAATTTTCACATCATCCAATGGTTCCATCTAGTCGCACAAGCCCTAAATTTCACAGATTCTCGTGATATTTTGAGTGCCACTGCCTACGGAAAGACCCTTGTCCGGATGTCAATGGGCGTCCCTCCAAGCTCAAGAGCAAAAGCGGATAAAGTGCACCTCGGCCACAAGACCCTGTGCTTCAAGCGACTCAGGGCAACAGTGGAAGTAGAGGAGCGACCCCCCTCCCCCATCCACGATGGGGGGTCGCTTTAGCCAGCCTGCTACCCCACTACAGGGCTATCTCCCCTCAGAATCATGTGGCAAAAAATCCTGCGGTAAAAGGCGTGAAAGCTCCGTGGTAAATTACAGAAAGTAGTGTCAAAGACAGGTTTGTTTGTGTGTCAATCCAAGGTTTTTGGTGGTCGAGGCGGCAATCCGGTCTCTAGTGACTACCCAGGACGCCCTCTTGCACCTGTTGTTGTTTGGTCAGCTCATGGAATTTGCAGGGGTATGGCGGCAGTGAGCCGCGGACCGTTTTGGGTTCTGCAAGTGGTAGCCCAAGGATACTTTATCAAGAGTTCACGGCCTGTCTACCTCCATCCCGATGGTGAGATTTATCTACCTAAGTTCCAAGAGAACTACCAAGTGGGACAAGCTCCGCGGGAAAATACCGTTAGCTTTGTTGGCCTAACGTGCTGTGATATGCCTCTCGATTACAATTCGGGAGGTCTTCTACGCACTTTTTTTAACTACAAAAACACCGGGGCAGTGGATGCCCAACCTGAACCTGAACCTTTAACACGTGGTTTATCTCCCCCCCCCCCCCCCCCCGCACTTTCATATGGAGAACCCTGAACAATGGTACTCGGCCGGGTGGTCTCCCATGCAACCTTGCCAAACAATGCACTCGAGCTTTGGGCTATCTTTCTAGCCCTGAAGCACTGCGTCACACACGGACAAGAGGAAATAATCTTGGTCCAATGTGACACATCCGGTAATAACATACATACATCAACAGGATGGAGGACAAGGAGCCCCCAGTCTCTGCAAGGATACTTTTAGAGTGGTGGCAGGCAATGGAACATTGTTTTCTGGAGCCGTCCCATTTAATGAGGTGGAGACATCTAGTGACACCCTCTCCCGTAAGGGCACGCAATGCCAGGTGTCAACTAAGATCAATGGGGTCGTCAGTGGAATGGGACCTTCCTTCCGCAGTTTGCTGGTCGTTTTGTAGAGGCTAACAGCGTCTCATGTGGACCCGATGTTGCCTCCGCCATAACTCACGACGTAGCTTCCGACGTACTATACTACTCGCTGATCAAGACCCCCCCGTTGCGATGATGCAAAGAGTCTTCGGAAGGTTTCTCAGGTCCGACAACTGACCTGGTTCTGCTGTAAAGCTCCATCGGCCGTCGACTGTGGTTCCACGGGTTCTAATAATCTGCTAGTCAGGGACCTTCTCTTTCTCCCGCAGAAACGGGTAGCTGTTACGGGCCTCCAGCCGCCCCGTTTTCGTCCCAGGCATAATAACATCCGCGCTCCGCAACTGTCTGAGCAAGACTTTCTGAACAGACTACTGCGCTCGTTACTCAGCCGGGCGAAATCTTACGAGTCCTCGACTCCGCCGGTTCTAATAGGGTGCGCCAATCGCGAGATCGATCCGCTGTCTACGTCTGTAGGGCACATTGGGAATTTTCCCTACTAGAACTTTCAACGAGGTTTTGTGCCCAAACAGCGGGGGCACTGACCCACCGCGATGGGGCAATCATCGGGGTTTCAGAACCGACGTCAAGTTGTTTCTAATAGCCGATTCTCACTAATCTCTGATGGCATGTTTTTCGGCACGATCACCCGGTTCGGTCACTCGTTCCGGAGTGGGACCTTGCCGCTAATGCTCCAGGTCTTAGCGTCTGAGGAATTTGAGCAAAACTAGAGAATGTCAGTCGCATTGATCTGCAGAAGACAATCTTTTCGAGGCAGTCGCTTTGGGCGACGGAGTTTCCAAAATACAATGCCATTTTGTTCATTGGTCGAAGTACGGCGGTTTCCATCTCTCAACTGGCGGTTTTCTCACAAAGAACCAGACCTTGCCTGTTACTCCAGGACCAGGCATTAGCCGCGGGACGGGGTCAGAGAAACCTAGGTGCCCACATTAAAGTGGTATCAAGCATATAGGCTTCGGAAGACAAAACAGGTTTTCATCTCCTCGGCCCTGTCCCTTAAATCCCTAAATGCCATTTTGCCACTTTCATAAATCACAGAGCGGACCCCTGCCTTGTGTTTACAGGGAAAGCGCTCCTAGATCTAACAACACAAATACAGCTACCGGGACCGCTACCTCTTTTTTTTTGCGGTGATCATCAGTTTGTTAGTCATTTTCCTCTAGGGACATAAGGGATATAGTCCAGCAACGTGGAAGAGGAGCTGTTGCTATTGCAGGACTGTGTGCCGGTAGAAGTGGGCACAATCAAAAGCTGTAGGTAAGTCTCTCGGTGAGAGACGGGGATACTCTAGAGCCTACCTTACCTTTCCTTCTTTCACCGCTACCAGTGGGATACTGTGCAAAAGTAAGGTCGCGGAGGGTAGCTACCCAGAGGGGGGAGGGGCAGCACTCCCATATGAAATGGATATGTGTGTAAGACTCGTGCTTCCAAACCCAGGGGCATTCAGTGGCCCACTGAAAAATAGGGGTCTTTGGGTGATAGAGAGCCAAATTGCCATAAAATGGGGGTTTCCGAGTGACAAATTTACAAAATTTTCCAAAAACGGGGTCTTTGGGTGAGATTTTTGCAAAATTTTCTAACAAATAAGTGGTCTTTGAGTGAAAATTTCAAAATTTCCCCCAAAATAGGGTCTTTTGGCGACAATGTTAACATTTTCACAAAATATGGGGTCTTTGGGTGAAATTTAAAAAGTGGGTCTTTGGGTGACAACGATGCTGAAAAGGGTGTCTTAAGAGCCTTACATACGTGTCACTTCCAAGATGGAAGGTCCCCCCGGGTAGCTATGGAGACCGCGGTATATTTCCCTCTCAGAAGTGAAAGGGGGATACGCTAGCGATCAATACCTAATTTAGACGCACCCACAATGTTTATCCACCTGCAAGGTCACGGGAAGATTGTATTCTTTACCATTTGGAGAAACAAAATAAATCAAATAAATAAGATAAAACACAGTGTAACTGTATCCTTAGCACAAAAAAATGGATTTCTGCTGTTCTGTGTAATTTCAATGGGAAATAGCTTTTCTTCGCACGCAGTGCGCGATTACGTAACGCCGCGTCATAACCGCAGGTCCGATTTTGTTCAAAATGGTCTTAAATCGAGCGCAAGGCTTCAAAGAATTAGAAAAAAGTGATGTAGTTTCGGCGTGAAAAAATAACAAATAGGTGAGATACGACAAAAAATGTCGAGGGGGGGGGGGCGCATTCCGCCTCTGTGAAAACCCTCTTTGAAAATGGGTCCTACTTTCAAAACGTCCTATGTGGAATTTTACCGGCAGCATCAAACACCTTTAATGTTCGCTATGAAATTCAAATTAATCTGGCTTAGCAGAAACTCAAAAGCCTTCCAAGGGATGACTTTGATACCAATGCCAAACATCAACTCAGAGGGAAGTGAGACGGTTGTGGCCACGCAAAACAAGTTGAATCCACCAAAGCCTGGTCCGAAGCCCAGGAACCTATGAAGTTGCCTACCAAGCACTAGAACTTTTTTTTCCGACATCCCCGTTGCCTTCCAAGAGAAACTACACCAAGAGTGCACATTCTAAAACGGATAGACGAGCTCTGAAGGTAAACGACGCTGATGGTAGTCGTCAATGATCTACTTCTCTCATACCAAGACAACTACTTTTTAGAACCTACCTTGCTGTAACCTGAAACCCTATCAGAATGCCTATTTGGCATTTTTGTTGCAGACAGTTCTAATGAGAAATGTAATTTTGCACATAGGAGCTTTTGAAAACGGGGCCGTTTCTTTTCAGCAATTGAAACTTAGAGTCCATGAGCAAATGTTCGGTATCCTGAAAGGGGACAAAACGACACTTATTATGCTGCCTTAGTATACCATGACCTACACAAAAATGCATGATAGCATTTATGGAATGGTAGCTATAGCCAGGTAGGGGATAACCAAGGTTTACACGGGAAAAATTAAATTGCTTCAATCATGTTGAAAAGTACCACATTATTTGTCTGATCATAAGGATTCCCAAATAGTTTGTACTAACTACAGCCTAAAGTTTTGGCGTTATAGGCTAAAACAGCAAAAACCAATAAAAATGGTCATTTTCAGTTGTACAGGGGTCAAATTCTAAAGTTGCTCTGATCTGGATAAGATATGGTGAATATTATCGCTGGAGCTCATAGGATTAAAATAAGGAATAGTTTTGATTATCTAAAATGCTATTACCAATGTAGGGGGAAACAAAGGTCTACGTCCGCTGTATTCAACGGGGCTTGACCTCGTTTTCTCCCTACTTTGGTAAGTAAGAATTTAAAACACCCTAAACTATTCCTTATTTTAATCCTATGAGCTCCATCAATTATTTGCACCACTTTAACCCAAATTTGAGCAACTCTAAATATTGACCTTGTACAACTGAAATTTAACCTTTTGACCTTTTTTTACTGTTTTTAACCTTAACTCCAAAACTTTGGGTTGTAGATAGTACAAACTATACGTTTTTGGAATCCGTATGGTTGGAGAAATGATGCGACATACCTTTCAACATGACCGGATCATTTTTAAATTTTGACCCTGTGTAATCCTTGATTGTCCCCTACCTGTTATAGCTATCATTCCAGAAATGCATTTTTGTGTAGAGGATAGTGTACTGAGGCTGAATAATAGGTATCGCTTTGTCCCCTTTCAGGATACCAATTTGGCTCAAATTTCCTGATGGCTAAAGGACTATTACACATATGCACACTTTTGTTTTGGCAGATTCTTCTTGATTTCGGAGCAAGAGTTACCGAATTTAGTACGAAACAGGGGCAGTCAACATCGGAAGTCGATAGCTTTTTGAAATCTCTTGGAACTTTGGAGGTGTACAAGGCTCTATCGAGTGATGCCTATGTATCACAAGCATATGACGATCCTATAACCAGATCCTTTGAATTAAGTGAAACACTTACAACTCTTAGCAGGGTAAGAAGATCAGAATTTTATATCCGCAACATGTTACCACTTACCACTTCCCAGATGTTACTACTTTGCATCAAACGACGTGTATCTTGATTTGCTATTGGTTCGGTGGCAGAGGATAACGATTTTCCCATATCGTGGGTTACACTGCTAGGAATGAATGACAAAATAAAGTATTATATTGGTTATGATTTATCCATGTCCTTGGTTGGCTTGCTAACAAAGAATGACAGAATAATGAAAAAAATGAAGTATAATATTGGGTAAGCAAATGTAAGACTCGTCATTGTAGGATGTGTTACATGATACAATGTTGGCCTTTTAATTAAATAAATATTTGTGCTACAGGGATTAGTTATTTCCTTCACTAAAATTAAAACAATATTATTTTAACCAGGAAAAGCTGTGTCCCCACATGTAAAGAGTGCACATTATTTAGAAAAATGAATAAAATGTCAACTCAATTTACTTCCAGAATTTCAGTGACCAATCTGTACATGTAAACTCAGCGAACAATAGAGCTAATGATATTCAACAATCAGCTTAAAAAGACTTCTGATCTTTTTCTCTTCAGGGTATACAGGTCCATTGTTATTGGCCACACTGTTATTCAGCTATTTCTGAGGTGTTATCACCTCCCCGTATTGAGCTCTAGTATCTGTTCATAACATAAAGGGCAACATACTCACCTCGCTCATGATTTTTAAAAATGTAGGTCGCTGAATACCATTGCCTTTCTTGGTAAATTGAATTAAAATATGGTTTTGAAGACAATAACTTGTAGATTTAGATTATGCACAAATTAGGTCAGCCCTTGGCATGGGCTTTTCTTTCATGAATTTTGTCCCTTTACATTTTGTTTTCGAAAAAAATATTAATCATATGGTTAAAGTTAATTGAACACACAATAGAATCTCAAGATTTCCTTTATCGCGAAAGAGGAAAAGAACTTCCGCCAATGCGGCAAGGACATAACATTCAAAATATGTTCAACTGCGTGCAGAATAACAATGGACCAGATGTAAAAGAATGTGAAGTGTGTTCCGGGCCGATTATTGAATATCGAGAGCTCTATTGTTCGCTTGAGCATGTTGAGGTTATATATAAATCCATTGGTCACTGATATTCTAGAAATAAATCGAGTTTACATTTTATTCATTTTTCTAAATATTGTGCACTCTTTACATGTGGGGACACAGCTTTTCCTGGTTAAGATAATATTGTTTTAATTTTAGTGAAGGAAATAACTAATCCCCAGGTCTGTAGCACAAATATTTATTTAAAAGGCCAACGTTGTATCATTTCATTCGTTTTTGATCTCATATAGGATCAATGTCAGAACTCTTGTAACTCGGGTGATTACCCGGGCTCGTGTACAGGTTACCCCCCCCCCCCCCCGGCTCTACACATGGATAGCGGGCTGGCGCACCGTTGAATAGCGGCAGATTGAAACCACAGGAAGTTGCATTTTGCCCGGCACAATGTGGCTTCACCTTATTGTCCAAGTTAAAGGAATTTTGTATAACAATAGAACATAATGTGTTGAACATGTGCACCGGCAGGTGTATGCATTGTTTCCCGCCGTATTGCTAAGGCGAAAAGTAACTTCCTGTTGTTTTAATCCGCGACTCAGACCCGCTATCCATGTGTAGAGGTTAGTGGAGCATAGAAAGACAATTGCTTAACAATTCGATTGTCACACACAGTGATCAAATAGGAACGAAAAATATTTGTCAAAAAATTTCCCTGCTGCGAGTATTGCGAAGCTGCTCATAGCTCAACACGCGCGTAGCCAGGGGTTGCGTAGGGAGCGCGCTCACCCGGCGGTCAAAGATGAAAAAAATGGAGATAAGAAGGATCAAAAGAGATTGCATTGAAATTAAGCTCATATTGCGAAAAAAACGGGGGTCTAAAGCGGCCCCTGGACCCCGTCGTCGTGATTTGGATCGTCTTTAGGACCCGCATCCCGTCGGTGCAGGATCCTGGCTACGCGCATGCTTAAAATAAGGGATTTTCCCCAAAAATATGTTAAAATTGTGGCTTTTGAAAAATAAATCAATATCTTAAATTATAATATGATACCCGCAGCAGCCAGCAGGGAAATCATATAAAAGTACACCAGCTTTCATAATTTGTAATGAAATGAAAGAATGAATTATTTAGGGTTTGCAAATGAAAATTAAAACAAAAAGTACAAATGCACATATCATTGGTTTACACTAATTTTGCTTTATTATAACCATCTGTCATTCCTATTTAATCACTATTGAGCCTTTTATGGGATCCAACTAAGGCCTAACACATTTGTTTTCTCCTTTTCGCAGTTGCTTGGAGGAGCTCAGACTAAGCACTCTCCTCCGCGTAGATGCATAACATAATGCGAAAAAAACACGACGGAAATTCACCAGAAATCTAGGGTTCGATATCCGGGTGGTATTACTATTCTAAATAACACCTTTAATTAAGTTTTACGCGAACTCAACGTGTGTGTGACACGGTACTTGTTTTCATTATGTTGTTTCAGTTTGAATTTGAATTAAGACTGTATTTTAAATATCGACAGTACTTAAAATAGCGACTTTGTTTATATCTACCTTTCTCCAACTCGCAGACGGACGTTGAATTTAAAGCCACTTACCTAGAACTTGCCAATAATGTAGATCAAATAGGAAGTGACATAATAGCCGAAGCCAGGAGCACAGAAGAGGTATGTTTTTATGTTCATAATTATTAAGTCTAATGTTAAAATATATTGATTTGTTAAAAAACTCGCACATGATACCATAAACTTAAGAAAATTCGTAGAAACCATTTTCGGTGAATAGTTCATTGCTCATAAAGTGTGGAATCTAATTCACTGCATGCAATCTGATTCGACGATTTTCCACATCAAAAACTTAGCAAAATAACTAGAAGCCTAAAAGATAAAAACGTAATTACCTGGTATTACACTACTTTAACTTTAAAATAGCAGCATAAGCCTGTGACAAATGTTATCGTTTGAATAGCTTTGAATCACTATTAAGTGCAGTGCTGAAATAATAATTTTACAAGTTGTTGACTTAGCACAAACTTCGAGTATATCTGCTTTAGAATCACAGAGGTTTGAGTAGCAAAAAGTTAAAGGAGGTTTCCTAAATTTTACCTGTCATAGATTGAATTCAAGCTAAGTAAAAACATAATGTATGTAATGCCGAAGCTTATGGTTCGCAGCATTAATTGGCCGGAGAAGGATACACCGGGTGCCCCGAAGGAAAATATGGCAAAAAGAAAAGGTTATTTTTTGCGGCCATGAGCTTCGATCCGTCCAACCTTTCTACGCCTTTACATGCCCTGCCTATCCCATTTCAAGCATGTCAAAAATCCCCACCAAGTGCAAGCAAGCAATGGGCCGTCCACACGACGTACCCAGTGGTCCACACAATGGACCCGTCGTCTACAAAGGCGACCCAATGGTTCACAAACGGCCCCAATTTCAATTTCCATACTGGACAAAAACCATTCCAAGACTAAAAACAATCAAGGCAGCGCCCCCGCGGCCAACAAGCATTAGTCCCCAGTTGCCATACCGCGTAAATGTTAATCTATTTAGAGGGTAAATTATTGGGTGAGAGTGCAAACATCTTGTCTGTGTAAAAGATAAAATTAAAACGATAACGTGGAACTGCGATATTAGACTGGTTCGAACACCTGTAGGATAGAGAAACAATGTTATCAACAATCCCGTTAATAGAAACAAGTCGCCGCCAACATGCATATCACAACCCGTCTCAACGGAGGTGATTAAATAACGCTTGTAAAAGTCTTCGCATACGCGTGCCACAATTGCTTTGAATCTTAATTGTTGCATTGTGTGATACAAATTAAGTGACTAGTACCTGTCTCAAAGCATATTGTTGTAGGAAATCCAAATGTCAAGAGGCAAAGGGGAATGGACTGACAGTAATTAAACGGTGGTCGATCAATGTTGGTTCCGCCATTTACTTTACTTCTAATATTTGCTTTCCCCGTTCTTTTCTCTTCCACGATTTTTACAGATAATTACAAGTTCCTTACGCACCAGGAATGACAAAGGACTCCCCATGAACAACGTCGGACCACTGCCAAAGCTTTTCCAGAGCGATTGCGTTTGAACAAAAACACGTATGAAATACTTTATAGGGTTGCACTGGGGTGGTTCTTATGTATTGTTGTGCCGAATACTGGGTGTGGAATTTCACTCTTTTTGGCAGTGTCCGAAATCTCGGACTTACGACAGGCTGAGCAGGATGGAAAGGAAGCGACTTGTATTTGACATGCGTGCAACGTGTTAAATAGACACGGTTAAAAAGGCCCAGGTCCTTAAATGTCTAATGGTGGTGGCGATTCCAACAGTCCTTATTGTGCAGTGGAATACACCTGCTGTACTGGTGCAGTAAGATCATACAATACAACTGATCTACAACTCCTGAAATATGTTCATGTCTTATGGTGAATGCCTCACACAAGGTGCCTCTTCCGTATGCGTTTGCAAGGTAGCCGAATTCTGAAGTATCATTACATGCATCGTGTGTACTGATAGCATCGGGTTCATATTTTACAGTGTGGAAAGTAATCATAGTCCAGCGTATCGTAGTCCGGGCTCCATAGGCGACAACGGAATAAAGCGTGATGCTAATGTTGCGTGAAGAGTCAACTGAATCGATTGCCCTATTGTTCACCATTGTTACCGGACTGTGAGCCCGGAGGACTATATCTCCTGCCACACCTGCTATTCACATGAAGGGAAGGTTAGTGGGAAATTGCTCCTATTTTCCTCTAGGGACGTTAAGAATATGTCCTACCCCCTCACCCCGGTTAGGTATGTATATATAAGTGCCCTTCCGCTGGTATGAGTTTTTGGCCCGAAGATATGGTCCGGGACCAGATACTTTCAACCCGTCTCATAGCGGGGCTATTTTGATCATGTGTGCCTTTATTCCGCAATGTGTTTACTTTACGTATTCTAAAAGAGCGCGGTTCTGCGGCTCGGAATTGGTGGTGGCGTCGTCTATGGCACCGTTTTTAATAATCCGAAAATCATGGTTCAATCCCCCCTTCATTATTATTTATCTTGAGTTAAAGATCGCAATGAAAACATTCATATTTGGCGATTGAAGATAGAAATAGTGAATAGTTTGCTGTTATGCGATAATTTTTTCGCTGCTTCTGGTTCTGGACCATAATATCGGGCCAGAATCTCACCACGGCGCTCACGGCGCTCCCGTTCTGCAAATTTTCATCGCCACCGATCTTCACCTTCTGCTACTGGAGGCTTTGATTTCCATCTTTCCAGCCATCGGCATTTTATTGGGACAAAGAACATACTGTGTGTTAGTTTGTTTCGTCTTTTGATGTAATATTTTGTGGATATCTTCCGTTTTGATCTAAAACATGAAGTGATCGGTCTGAGCACTGTACTGTGTGTACATTCTTAATGTGTGTTAATATTCAAAGAGGTTCTATATAGATAGAGAGGCAAAACGTTTACGTCATATTTAGAAATTCATCGTCTCGCATTTTTGCCGACCACAAAGAAAACAGATAACCAACAATAGAAAGCAATGGCTGCCTCCGCTCTTCCACATACTGTGGGGTGTGGGTGCCGCTTTGCATATACACTATCGGTATGATACAAATTTGATGTATTTGTTAGAGGTGGTCAGGTGTAATCTAGTGTACCTGGATCATGTGCTCAGATACTCTTTTTTCTCATAATGCAATCGCGCTTAGGTGAAAGAGTATTCATTGGGCGGTTTATTTAATGACGTGTCTTCATTCGTTGTGGTGGCCATTGGTAGGACAAAATTTACCCACCCAATAGCACCCAACATCCAACACTGATATTTTGGCGGATTGTTTTGTATCGAATTGACATTATGTGTTTACAAGCACCCAAACTAATAATTATTCCGTTCAATATTCAAAATGTCAGCGCCCAACACGGACGACTGGTTTTGAATGGGCTTCACCCCCTTGGTTATATTGCCATTATGTGCCTAGTGACCCAGTTATTATGTCACAATTGTGAGCTGTGTCTTTTGCTACTTCTAATCCGTAACATTCCAGCTCCTTTGGGGCTCGGCGACATATTACGGCACTCCAGTGCTAAGTACTATAAGCATTTTTTTTTTTTTCCACTGGTCATCTCTTGAGGTGGAGTCTGGTCAATGTTCCTAAACGTGCCGGCAAATTAAGTGTACGCTGGCAGCCCAACCCACCTCCTCGTGGTACCAGACGAAGCTCAGGCTTACGGTGGTTGGTCCAGCCCGGTTTAATGCTTTGAATGTCTTGCTTATCCCTATTGAGGCAGTTCCTAGCGACTCGAACTTTGGACACGAGGCCGGATATACCTGCGTGAACTACGGGGCCAATATGGGTAAACAGTTTGGAATACCGTTTTGGTCAGCATAGACGTAGTACCTGAATAGTCGTGGTGCGCGGCCTATCTACCGTAACCGGTTGACACCTCAGCACAAACAAACCTATTGAAGCCTGTATAGCAGATTTTTAGTGAAAAAAGTCACCGACGCTAGTCGACGATGGCAATTCGCGCAGTGTAGTACATTCGGGTACTGACCTCAAGTATACACAGACCGATCTGTGTGTACATGGAAACGTGTCATGCAAACCATTCTTGACCGCGCCCACAAAACAAACGGTTCCCTGCATATAATTTATTACAGCAATCAATATCCCATTGCAAGCTATTGCATTACCCAGTTCCAAACTTGGTTCCACGCTGAAAATACCATGCAGATTTTCCGATGTCCCATTATTCAAATTATATGTCACCTTGAATGAGACACTGGTGTGTTCAGGAATCTCTATATACCGACCACACTAAGCTAATCTCACTAGTCACAATTATACCGCCATAACTACCATTATTTAGCAGTACTTTCAAAACTCTCATTTCCGGGATTGACTCATGCTCAACGGTACTGCGACATAACAACCACACACACGAAACAACGACATCTTACACAGTAATTCTGTTTTTTCAGCTTCCGATAGCAGAGACCATAACCGGATTTTCCCATTATCAGTCCGCATATAATTTTTAACCACCTGAGGGCCTAAAACAGAGCCTACGAACGGTCATGAACACAATAAAACAGAATTTCAAAATCTCTCCCCAATCTGAAGCGTCGGCAAATAATGACGGCACCAGGTTGCTACATGGAGAGTAATGAGCGGCGCTCTGCATTTGTAAAAATGTATTGAAAGTGAATGGTACGTCTCAGGCACCTGGTGTGGCTTACCATACCGATACCGTTTTTTTGTGTTTGAGATCAATACACATAAACCGCTGTCTACCATTGTCTATACTGATGCCGAATTAAATTACGTACGTGTATTGTAGGCTACTAGAAATTGGCGCCATAGCCATTTGTTGCTGAAAGCGCCTTCAAATCTCATCAACCACAAACCAACCATCTTGAGGTGGAATTACAAACTACAAATTGAATTTGAGGAATAAAATACTTTTCTATTGGTTTTTGTTTGACAACAATCTGAACTTGCGTTCAAAAGTTATGGTCGAAATTGTAACTTTGAAAATTGAATCTCTTACGATATTTCTTATGTATTTTGTTTTCTCAAGCTGCGATATTTAATTTTTGATTTCCATCAATACCTGTCAAAATTCAAGCACTTATTATCTAATTGATAATACAAGTAAAAGAGCATTTCTAAAATATACTACCAAACCTAATACCCTTGAACATAGGCGCCATAAACCACCCCTACTCATCACAGCCCCAAAAACCATTGCACATCTGGATAACACATCAAGGCTAAATAAACCATGTACACCAACACCAACACCACCGCATTATATGAATGCGGATGGTATTTTGTCATCTTTCTTCCCATATGACGAATCATTTTGCCAGTGGTTTCTGAAAACGACAATGAAACGGACAAGGTGCTTGGCAGTAGATGCATTTTCACATTGAATCTAAAAACTTCTTCTGGACCAGATTTGTGTTGCAAGAAGGAGAGGAAGAATAAAAAGAAAACAAAAGAGAAAATGAAGAAGCCGACGACCACCACGACGACAACGACAAGATGAAGAAGGAAAAAGAAGAAGAAGAAACAAACTGACAAAACAAATAAAGATAAAAACAAATCAATCAAACCAATCGTGTCACACCGACTGGTTAATGACAATATGTTTTCTCCACACTGCTGATTTCTAAAATCCGTTGGTTTTTTCTATTATATTCTAGTTTGTTGCTCATCCTAACTGCCAGCAAGCCGTCCTCGCTAAATTTTACGGTCGGTTAGCTTATTTACGCGACCGCAGCACAACATACAGGCTACTTATTTTTCTCTTCGTTATCCTCGCCTTCCCCTTCGTGTGTCTGACATACCTATATGTCCCTACAATGTGGGTGAAAAACAACATAGGATCTCCGTAAGTATGTTTATATGTTTTAAATACAATAATGATGAAATTGTAATCAAACATGCTAAGAAAGTCGCGTTGAAATTGTGTGACTAAAACCGTTTGGATGGTGAGTGTAGTACAGTTTGCTACAACGACATTTTATCAGCATAAATGTTATAACCGTACTTCATGTTAAGATATTTTGTTACAAACAATTATATATGATATCTATGCTTTGTAAGATTGCTAGTCCATTTATATGTATTAAACTACTTGCAAACATGTAAACATTTTTATAGGTATAGCAAATTCTTACTGCAAATGTCTTCAGATATGGTATTCGTTTTTCTTCTAACCGTTGACACATTCCTGAACGAGGGAGTATCGACGACATTCTCATTGCACAGACCAACAAAAGTACTACTTTTAATGTGGATTATAGGTAAGCGATCATTTGCATAACCATATAACGAAATAATAATAACACTTCAGAGACATAAAAATGCTCTCAGACAGACATTACACTCTGCAGGTGATAAATGTAGGCATTTATAAAGTGTATATAATAGAAAAGACAGCTTCTTTCCAAAAACAAAATTGAAAAATATCAACACATCTTAGCCTTCGTTCAATTACAAAACCAAAACAAGACGAGACGAATATACGTAATATCGTTAACGGGTTTATTCATATGTTCTAAAAAGTGACTAATATGTCAACGGTTTTTTATTACACAAAAGTGATCATGAGCAGACGCGAAACGCCAAATCTAGCGAGATTGTTAACAGGAGTTACTTTATCAATGTAGAGTATGAGAAATTCAAATGTGAAAAAACAAGTGTAAACACATCAACGGATGCTCTACACAGCTGTTTGACACCATGCAAATTGGCTCCTTTTAAAGCAATTTTAAGCAATGGCGACACAATTTTGACAACTGATATAAGTAAATCCATTGCGTGAATCTAGCATCTTGGCAAGATGGCAGTATGGAACATGACCTCAGATTTGAAAAAAAAAATGAAAACAATTTGGGTGTTTACATTTTGTAAAAAAAGGAAAAGTACATAATTATAATATATTATTTTCCATAAGCTTCACTTCTCAATCAAGAATGCTGACCTACTGCCAGCAATTTATCTTTTCCTTTCATTATGTCTGAATAAATTTACATGCCAGTATGTCCCTTTAAGTAGTCTAACAAGACGACGTCGCAGGATCAGGGGAGGGTAACCTAGTTATTGTGAAATACATTTAAAAAGTCAAGACCAATTCAGTGTGCAGATTGAATTAACCACTTCAATTAAAATGACAATTCCAAATTTCTGTGTGAGACATGATAATAATCATTTATGCATTCATACAAACACTCATTTTCTTTGCCAAACATGAATAGCTAACACAGGTCCAAATCATTGTGACTCATGCTTTACGTAGACATTTGAAGAAAACTTATTAACCCATTTTACACCTGGCTTTTTGTTGCTGTTGTTGTTTTTGTTTTGTTTTTGTCTGTCTGCCTGCCTATCTGTCCGTGTGTCTGTTCGGCACTCTGTCTCACTTCTCGCTACATGTCCCTGTTTTCATCTTGCTTTTATTCATTACTAGGAATAACATGGCGAGAAATCAAAGCTTTTCGTAGACGTGGTTCCAGTATCTTCAGTCAAAGCAAGCACTTGCGGGATAGTGGACTAGCTTTTCTTTTCATCATAGCTGTAATGTTTGATATTGCACATTATCATTTAAAATTGGTACGTAAATATACATATGTTTAAATTGTCATTTAGTATTTTTAAGCTCCTTTTCATGTTAAAAAGTATAACTAGGGTACAGGGATATTTGTTCGAGACTTTTGTAACGCAAGTTTTCTTTGGATACTAAAAATATGGGTACGTACCCATTTGCGTTTCACTGTCACGCATGAATGTGTCTGTGGATGACAAAATCAATATGCGAATGAACGTGTTAAACCAAATTTAGTGCAAATTTCAGACAAGTTGAAGGAAGTCAATATGTAATGCCCTGTATAGTAATTTCTGACGGCGGTGGAATTTCAAAGACCTAAATATGAACTTTTTGTAGTTCATTACTATGATTATGTCCAAAATAGTATGTGTGTTCAGCGTGTTCAACGTCGCATTTTGTTCTAAAGGGGTTCATAAGTATGAGTGCATCTGTGCTTTACGTGAACAGGTACTGTACTGCAACCAGAATATTTTTTATTAAACTCGCACTCGTAAATCTGGATTTGAAATTTTGTGACGTCATATGTAATTTCACAAAAATATCGGAAGTAATGCCACTGGAGTTTCTACCGATTGTATGCATATGACCTTCAAAGTTGGTTGCTAATCCGAAATACATGCACTCCATATATCCCTAACGTCCCTTAAACCTTCAAAACCCACCACCACAATCACGGAGCGGACCCCTGTCTTGGATTAGTTGGAAATTGCTGACAAAAAATATATACCGCTGCCTCACTTTTTTGCGTTGATTGTCAAATTTTCCTCTAGGGACGTTAGGGGTGTAGGCAATTTGAACGCTGTGTCCAAAAGCGTACGCAAGCATTTTAAATAATTTTGCTTCATGTCATTTTCCTGACACTGTCATAGAGGAAAAGGATAACCAAAAATCAATGTATTTGCTTGTTTGTTTGTTAATTTATAGAGAGCAGAAACAAATACTGATACAAATATCGTGCAGAGTAATGTCCCTCTAAGTGATACACCGGCGGCAAACAATGTCAGACGTTATTTCACATATGTTCAAGCCGAGAGAAAACGGAGGGCGCTATTGGAAAATTATGATCAGATAGGAAATATTTCTGTACCTCCTAACATTGCGACGGTGGAACACACTCAATTTCTTAACAATGTGACAGTGGAAGACGCTGACTATAATAACAATGAGACAGAAGAAGGTATCTTTCAAACGAATTCATCAACCGGGGCTGTATTTGTTCATCGAGTGCCCACCATACCTATAAGTCGTCGAAAGACCAAACTCAACATTGAGACGATATTGGGTGGAGGAGATGACGGTTACTTGTCACTAGTAAATGATACCGAATTTCTTAACTTTATGAATCTCGGGTGGTGGCAACCACGTCTCATGGCTACAGCCTTCTTTGCAATGTCTACCGTGGTATCATTTCTGCGCATGCTTCCATATGTTGTCGTTAGTGATGTGGTTGGTCCCCTCCAGATTTCTCTTGGTACCATGATTACAGAGACACTGCACTTTTTCTTGGTTGTGGTAGTTGTTGTGTTTTCATTTGCAGTTGGGTTGACTTATATATATTCGTATTATGACGAAGTAAATTGGCAGAACTGTCTGCAGCTAAACGACGGAGATCAAAGCGGGTGTCAGAGAGGTACGCTTGCAAAGTAAGTAGCTGACTCAAAGACATTCTCTTCCAAGGTATTCAGATAGGCCGGTACGCAAAATTTATTTTGTGGAGATTCAGGACTTCGAAAGAGTGGATCTTTCTGTAAAAGTGAACCTAACCCCCTAAAGGTGTCCTTTTTTGGCCTTTTGAATACCACATCGCCAGAACGTGATCTGAGAATTACAAGGTTCTAATTGCATGAACTGACAAGTTGATCATTTTGAAAAATGGACGTTTTAAGATCACAAAGACAATATAAAACAAAATAAATTACCGGACGTGGACATATGCAGATTTCATAGATATATTTATTTCAAAAATACCAAATGCCAATTAGAAACTAGTAACTCTCGGCTAAGTAGATGGAGTTTAGGTCAAATTTTCTGTAAACATTTGACCTTTTTATCGAAAACAAAATCAGTAAAAAGGTGGACCTTTGCACCACCTCCAGCGTACAAATAATGCATGCATGCATGCATATTGTTTCTATTTTCTGAACGTTTTCAAGTGAAAACACAATTTTAAAGTAAAATTTGTAGTGCATTGCATTCTCTAGCTGTTGCCTTGCCAGTACAATATATTGTTGTTAAGGCAACAAGAGACTATCCGCGGGAGGGGGGGGGGGGGGGGGGGGGTAATAAGATGGCAAGTTTGTTTTCCTTTCACGTTTTTATTATAACTTGTTTGTCTTGTTGTGTTGTTAGTGTATGAGCTTGCTTGTTCTATATCATACGGAAAACATTGTGCCTATCGTCTGCAAAAGTAATACTTAATATTAAAAGTTGCGACTTTATTATCAAAATATTTTGTTCTCATAAACGCAGTAAAACTTTACGCCCAAAAATGTTTCTTAAAAGGGTATGAATGAATAGGTTCACTAATTTAAGCAATCACGCTATGGCTCAATGGGCTCTATTGTTTAATACATGCCTACAAAAACATTGTGACCATCGTATGCAAAAGTTAACTCGTATATTAAAATTTGAGACCACGTTTGAAAGAAGCATTCCGGTTATTCCAAAGCCACTGCAGTAAGATTCTGTAAGATGTGCATATAGGCTATGACTTGCGCATTAGATAATACGGACATCCTTGCCAATTAATTTTGTTGTGGATATTATCTAACGAATAATGGAACATTGAATCAAACATGATAATAGAAACAATAGTTTGAAGGCATCTTGTTTAAGTTGGACTAACTACCTGTATGAAACTTCTGCTCGATGATACCTAAGTTTTTATTTATTGTATTTGTCATTACATTTGCATAATATTTTACTCAGGAGTAAATAAACCAAATATAATATAAATACAAATATCACCGAGAAAAGGGAAGTTTAGCTTCCATTGTTTTACAAAATGTATTTTTGTATTGTAGATTTATGACTACAAACCGGGGCCATGCAGTGATACCTGCTTGTTTACAACATGTCAGCAAAGTATTGCACCTTCATTAGAAGCAAAATGAGTATGGTGTAAATCGAACCATGTTGTTTTTCTATCTTTTTCAGTTTATTTTCGGTATCGTGTACCTTTATTGGTCAGTGTTTGGCTTAGAGTCAAAGGAGCCGTTAACGCTAAGCACCCAGGCTTGGGTTCTGCAGACAGCGGGAACCACTCTCTATGCTATGTTCTATGTGCTGGTCGTTGTCGTGCTACTTAACGCCCTCATCGCCGTTATGAGCGAAGCGTACAACGCAGTTGAGGTAAGAATTTTAGAGGGACATCGTCTGAAAATGTTGGGTGTCAAATTGGGCCGACTTGTTGGTTTTTGGAAGACAACGCCACCGTTAGGTACTTTTAACTGAGACTAATAATATGCCATTTAAAAAATAATCACATAAACAAGATATCGATTAATCAATACTATAAATTTGAATATGCCAAACAATTTCTAAAGGTTTGTCGAACTCCATAGCTTGGAATCATTTCCAACACTATGTACCGCCCCTTCTCCATGGAAAAATCAATTGAGACATTTTGGAACTAAGCTCTTTTTCTCGATATTGTGCGAACATGGTGTTTCTTTTGTGTATAATCAAGGTTAGCCAAATGGTAATGTTCATTTATTTAATGAAATTATGAAATCAATTTCTAAAATAGGAAAATGGTGATATGGAGTGGAAGTTTGCGTCAACGATCCTCTGGATGGAAGTTCTTATGGATGATGACGTCGTCCCACCGCCCTTTAATTTGCTACCGTCCAAAGAGGTCATGGAAAACCTATGGCATCGTGTTTCGCAGCGTTGTAGACGTTTACGAGCCAGAAATGTAGTAGATCACAACGGATGCAAGTATACAGCACCAACAAAAATGGTACTTTCTTCATCGTGTCTGTAAAAAAAATAAACGATTGTTTTAATTTTAAGGAAAGAAATGAAGCTAGAAAAGACCAAAAGAAGATATTGATGCATTTATCAAGTTGATCTCTCGCCTTGTCAGGGTAGCCTAAAGTATTTTGCCAGCGAAGGGTTAACAGTTGAAATCAAAGCTGAACGTTATACTATATTATATTATATTATCCGGGTCCCAACCGCAGTTATCTGCGGTCCGATCGCCTTTTCGTACTGTCTTTGATAAGCTGTGACCTCTGGCTTTTATGCATTCAATATACATTTACTTGTGATTGAGAGAATTTCTTTGCGGTAGAGGGGGTTCTCAAATATGAGTGATGAGTGTATCCATATATTTATGGGCAATCAAGGATGATATATTCATGATTGACACGAGTGGAGTAGCACCGATCAGTACGAATTATCGTGTGTCATTTGCCCCGGACATTTGCATAGTAGTTATATCAAATGCGTATTAAACAAGGCGCTCGGCTGCGCCTTGCTGGTAAGCGATTTCATAATGGGATTCAAGACAACCGATATGTTAGCACGTCTACGCCAGTAACAAAGATACCATTAGATGGATTTTTAGTGACTTTTTGAATATTGTGGATTAGTGAAACGCTGCTTATTCCTTCAAGCCACCCGCTACTCCTACCAACTTTACTCCACACGTTTAACCTTGTGAATGCGCCTGTAATAAAGGACATGTAACTTGCAGAACATGCAAGAACAAAGAGGTAGAAGGGGAAAACACGGACTAGTATCTCGGAAACGGATTGATGAACTATCATATGTGTGGTACCAATGAATAGCTATGACCATCCCGAGTCCATTGATACCAAAAAAGTACAAACATACCTTGTATGACGTTACAGTGATGTCAAATATGACGTCATACAAAAATGTGAAAAATCTAAAAAAATCGCAAAAATCATGGTTTGTCGCCATTTTTCAAGCAAAAGTTGGATTTTTTGGCCATGATGTGTGTCAAAGTATGCGCACACATGCTCTTACTACAAATAAATCAAATAAATGAGATTAAGCATAGTGTAACTGTATCCTTAGCACAAAAAAATGGATTTTTGCTGTTCCGTGTAATTTCAATGGGAAACAGCTTTTCTTCGCACGCCGTGCGCGATTACGTAACGCCGCGTCATAACCGTAGGTCCGATTTTGTTCAAATTGGTCTTAAATCGAGCGCAAGGCTTGAAAGAAAAAAAGTCATGTAGTTTAATCTTGAAAAAAAAATACACAATAGGGAGATACGACAAAAAGGTCGATGGGGGGGGGGGCGCCCCTGGGCCTTTTAGGGTTAATATCGAAAAATGACCTGGGAAGCTAATAGCATATTTGAAGTAATCTAGTTTAACTCATATCAATCGGGGTTTGAAAATACCATTACTTATTAGGCTTATTGATATCTGAATTCTCATACCAATAATGTCTGTAAATGGTCAAAATCAGCAATTTTGGTCGAAAATGTCACTTGGTCTCAATCTAGGAACGCTCTTGACGATGGTAATTAAGACACTTGATTGTATGCATGACAAGATGAGCGTTGTAAAAATAAAACATTTACGTGGTATTCTTCTAAATTCAAACCTACTCAACGTTTATATTATTATTATTATTATTTTACAAAATAACGACTTTTTCTTGTGCTTGTAGTCGTTTGTTGTACCGATTATAGAACAAACGAGAGGGACAAAAGGGAAATTAAGAACACGAAACGTTCCCAATACCAGGTAGGTTTATCTACAAGGGCGTAAATCAGCGGGTGCGGGTTGGTGGTGAGGGGGGGGTGGGGATAGGTGAGCCCACTCAAAAAATTTCCTAACTGACATCAAAGAGATCGGAAAAGTAATAAATCGGTAGTATTAATACTATACCATGTTATCCTTTGCAAAAAAAAACAAACCATACAAGGGTGTGATCCTCGAAATTACCCCCCCCCCACCCCCCCACCCATGGAAAATATACGGTTGACGACACTGTTTCTCAATGACTGCAATTCCGCGGATAAAAGATATTACGTCCTTGGGAAACAAAAATATGTCAGTGATGATATATTTCAAATCATTGTACCTTTCATTCGGCCCTAAACTGACTTGTGAGTACAGCTATTATTTATACCCAATATGAACGGTGGTATCCCTGTAATCACTCGAGCTAGCTTCATGTTAGGTAACGCTGCTACTAATTGGCCCATGGGATCAAAGGGAAAAAATTGTTCATTGTGGTTACATACTTCGAGAAGGTAAACGTTTTCCACTATAAAAATTAATAAATTTTATTACCATTTATTGGTTATGGCAACTGTAAAGGTTGCACATTTTCATGAAAATGAATAAATGCCATCTCAATTTCTTTAGGAATATCAGTGATCAGGGACATACACAAAAATGTATTATTGACAATTAACACACATCTGTGAACGCACCCCCCCCTATTGTTTTTTCGCTCCATTATTTTGCACTAATGGAGCGAAAGAGTAAACAATAACACGCCATTCGTAACTCAGAAAAGCGACTGCTTTGGCCGAGTTGTACGAAAGGCGAAAGGCGTATTATTGGATACATTCGCTCCATTCGCGCAAAACAATACAGGAAAAAACAATACAGAGCAGGGATTACAATATGAGCACAATAGAAAGAACTAGATTGCGTTTAGATAAAAATCACATGAAAATACGAGGTGGTATACCATACAACGAGTTAATATTTGGTTCGTTCCTTTTTGTGGTGTTGGTGTTATTTTTTCTAGGTAAGTTATGAATCTCACAAGAAGGTCGTATTATTTATTATTTTGTATGACTTGGAGTATTTAAATC